>LJIJ01002472.1:0-26789 GCA_001718145.1 Orchesella cincta
AGGGAAGACGTAACGGACAGCTTCACTACGAACCACAGTCTTGCATGTGTATTTTTTTACACAAAATATTGAGAATGTAGTGTTCTTTGTGGAGAAAATGCTACACTATACTGTAAAAGGGTAATTATAAAATACTTTCCACCAGCGAATGAGTTTTTGCGGCGTGTAGACTTAAGTCATTTAACATTGTTATATTTAGCGGAGTTCAGACCAAACTACTGCGAATCTACCTGTGTTTCAAGAATTACAGGAAACAAATCCAAGAGAGGCTATCACAAAACTTCACTGAAGCCGTTGAAGCTTGTAATTTGGCAACCGAACATCGTGCATTACCTGCCAATGTGAATGATTACACTATCGTTGGCTTTGTCAAGTTTTTAGCCAGCTCCAGTGTCAGTTTTGCCCACAAAATTTGTTATAAAACTTCAATTCTGTTCATTACTTGCCAACTGACATCCCATTTTCTGTCACCAATTTCATTGAAAAAGCTCTAGTATAAGCCAACTTGGTGCCAGGAAGTGTTTGGTTTATCCCCTTGGCAACTCCAAAGTATATTGCTGGTGTTTAGATTGTAGGCTACGCGGCGGGCGGGGGTGTATAAAGTTGGTGTTTAATATTTTAAGCTGTTGAGTACCTTTTAAAAACATGAATGACAATACTTATCGCCTCTTCTGACTTCAAAAAATGATTACTTAATATTACGAAATTAAATTAAATGACATAAAGTTGATTATAGGTGGCCACAACCGTAATGAAATCGCGAAGAGAACGGGTGTATGGAATAATGTTTTTCTAAAAAATTATACAATTACCAGTACCTTTAATATACTACCTTGAGTGTGTTTTGCTTTTGCCATAATACTGTGCAGTGGCTGGAACATTATTCCTCGTAGCACAGCAGAACAATTTCGTGCAGGTTGAATGCCCTTCTCAATACCGCTGTGAATTCATTGAATATTCATCATGAGTCATTTCTGATTAGCAGATTATCAATCCAACAAATAACAACAGAAACGTGCCTCTTCATTACACTTGGTCGGTTCTTAACCTGGACACACTGCGGACGGTAAGACCAGATACATGACAAAAAAACTTTGTTTTTGCATTCATTCAGTATCATTTTTAAAGTTTAGTTACTGAATACTGGTTTAAGAATTATTTTACTCATAATTGTGTGCTCTTTTGTTATAAAATACATGCTTCAACTCATTAAAAATATTTCCTCTCTGACTGTTCCTTTCGGAATTCTATCCTAATAATGTATTGTCGCCTCAGGAACTTAGCGGATGACCGTGTTTTTAAACAGAATAAGCAAGCATAACCTTGCTGGGAATTGTGGTGCATGACTTCCTTAAAGGGATTCTGATGTAGACTGAAAACTATACCTGTTATAGAACTCCATCAATTTTCCAGTTGTATTTTCTCTTCCCAAATTATGGTGCCTGTGTTGACGTTTCAGTGAAAGTGAACATGTTGGTTGGCAAGTTGAGTAGGACTATTTAGTTCAGATTATCAGCGTGAGCGCTTACTAGTTTAGCATTGAGTTTCGTACCCACTTGTTTGTTCAAGTCACCTTACGCAAATCCCCGGAGTTCTGCCCTCTACCTTCCACTTGCGTTCTAGGAGGATACTGCAACTATGATCACTATTAAAAATAACTTATAGATATCAGCATTTTTCCATAAAAAATGCAGTGTGACTTTACTTAAAAAATAACTCTTGCGTCCATGTGAATCGATTACGTATCGTTGTCAAACTAAATTCACATGTCGGAAATGAAACCGTCATAAGATGAACCTTCACTAAATACATGCCCACTGATTTATATCATCACAATTACGCGCGTTTGCGAAGCATTAAGTCGAGATTTAAGTAACGTTTTATAATAGTATTTATAAGTTTTTTTAAGAGAAATTGCATCGCCTAAAATCCCATTTCCTTTGAGGTTTGTTTTAAACAATGACAATAATTTTCACACTGTGAACAAGATGTTTAGTTAACCGTGAGCGACCGGTTTCGATTTAATATATCATCATCAGGCTATAATACAAATAAGATTATGGATTCAATATTACATAATACATATTTTGAATGGAATTATAAAGTAGTGGATACTGAACAATTTACCTCGGTTAATCAAATAAAATTACATATTAGTTGGTATGTTGTGTAGTCCGTACATCGTAAACATTACATGAATTAACTGGAGAAATGAATATAAATATTTCTTAAGTAAAATAGTATTTGAGTGGATTATATACATATTTAAATATTACTAGCTTACTTACTGTATATGTGTTTTAGTCGCATTAATTAAAAATTTAGTTAATTACACTCGTATTTATATATATAAAAGAGATGTGACTTGGACGAGTTTGAATGAATGTACATTAGATTTTGACTGTTGTTGCTTTTACACTTGTTGGGCGGTCTGGCTTTGATTACTTTTACGCGCAAGTATCTTACTCATAGCATTGGGTATTGTGTGAGCGAATTTTACGTTTAGATCTAATACTATAGCTTTCAATACAGGAGATCGGCATTGGAGTATGGATTTCATTATACATATGTTCACTTTGCTTTTTAGTTGTGGCAGACTTTGATAGAATGGTAATACAATAAACGTAGAAGATTGAGCTGGAGTTTTCACTACTTTGTTGTTGTGATATTCTGCCAGAAGAGAGGGATAGTGAAGTTGTATCGTTTTTATGTGTAAATCTTTTGGAATCATAAGAGACGTTCTATCTATTTTTGTAAGATTATCATATATTTTGTTGAGAAGCTGTGGTGGATATCCTCGATTAAAAAACTTTTGAAACATTGAATTTAGTTCTGAAATTCTTGTTTGTTTCTCGCTGCATGATCTTATTACTCGTAGGCCACATGAATAAGGTAAGGATTTTAGAATGTGTTTCGATGAGCCGAATTAAAGTGTAGATATTCATGCTTTGACATTGGTTTCTGAAACAAAGAAGTTACTATCTTATTGTTATTAAGCTCAATATTCAAATCTAAAAATGAAATGGTCGAGAAACTGAATTCGTACGTGAATTTTAGAAATGGATGTTGAAAAGTCTCATTTAAATACGTTTCAATTGGTACATTTATATCTGTCACATCAAGTAAGCTTAGAATATCGTCAATGAACCGCCCTCTGAATATCATTTCCTTTCTCCACATTTTCTCCAGTTCAAGGCTTGCCGTTATGTTTGCTATAGATACGCTTGCATTGTTACCCATCTGAATACCTTTCTTTTGGAAGAAAATTTCTCCATTATACATTAAATAGCTGTAATCTAGGCTAGCATCAAGTAAGTGTTTCAGTTGCTGCTCGTTCAGATTAAATGGAATATTAGTGAGGTGTTTCACGCGACTAAAAAACTTTAAACAGTTGCTTTTACAAATATTCGTTGGAAGTTCTGTATACATCGAGGTTATATCTGCTGTCACTAAACAGTACTTTCTATTTGGATCTAGTTTAAGGCTATTCAACAGATACAATAAATGCGGAGTGTCTATAATTAAATCTGGTAGATAAGGGCATAACGGCTTCAGTGAGCTATCAAGTACCATTGAGTGACCTCTATTTATTGTATTTATTGTACTGCTAATCGGTCTTCCTATAGGAAAATTATCGTATTTCTTGTGAACTTTGGCTAGTATATAAAAGTTGGCAGGAGCATGTTTCACTGGAATTAAAGTTTTTAGTTTAGTTGATTTGAATAGTGTTCGACTTAAATGTCCTGTTTTGTCTATAAATTCATTCATAGCTATATCGTAATGAGATCTCGTTGACGGAATGTAAAGTACTTTCATCTGTTAATTGACGGAACACTTCTTTGTTGTAATCGTAATGGACATAATACATAGACCTGCATTTTTGTCACTTGGTTTGATTATAACGTCTGACTTTGTGATAAAATTCTGAAGTTCTTGGATTAGTGTTTCATGGAGATGATTGTGGTGGTTGAGCTTTTTTTAAGTTTTTTAATTAAGGAAATAGAAAATCTTCATCAAATAAAATATTATGAATTGGACATTGTTTTTTTGTAAAATTAAGACTTTTGCGTATTTTAATTAGCACGTCTGTCCACTCATCCTTATTTGGCATATCCTTGTTGTGAAAAAATGTTTTCCATGCAACTTTTCTGGTTCCTTCGTCTATTGCTTTTTGTATTAATTATAGTTAGGTTTTAAATCAAAATTAAACTTTAATCCAAGTGATAATGCCATGATCACAACAGGTGGGATTTTCTTGTCAGTTAGATTATGTATATTTCCATTTGACATTTTTGTCTTATTGTAGCAGTTTATAAAATTCTTTTTGTTTACTTTGAGAAAGGTTTTTATGTAATTAATCAGTTGCTGATTTTCGGCCCATCACGAGCCTGCCTAGCCATCCCCACGACATTCTGGTGTCATGTTAACCTTAAGCTCCGAGAAATTGATTTAATATTACGAATTCGCTTTCGCATGTACAATGGAAGCAAAAATAAACCATAATTGAGCACAACAAGCAAGCAAACAAGAAAAGCTTTTGACACGTAGGTATGTAAAAGCTCAGCTGCACTCGTAAAGTGCAGATGTAACATGAGTTGAGTTTATCCATTTAAACCAAGCTGAAAGTGAAAAAATACGAAACTCATCTATGAAAGTGTGACTGCTTATAAATTTTGAGCGGCTTTGTTTATGTTACGTTAATCTCTTAATAGTCTCCAACCTGCATCATCGGCTTCAGCTTTCGTGGTCCTACATCCAACTTAAAAAATGTTACGAAACCTGAGCAAAGAAATCTTTATGTGCAAGCCTACCCAACGAATTATACATTAATACTTATGCATTGTGCTGACTCCTCTCATTCTATTTCTTTCTCAATCCAATCTACTTTGCGTAACGTATTTTTTCGTAACCAACTACAATGTTAGCTGAAACTAACTGATATTATAACTTCCTTCTCTGATTGTAGTACATGTTCTTCTGATGGGGTGTTTTGTTGGGATGATATTCTAGTAAATCCAGCTAGACTGTAGAGGTCTTGCTTTTACGGTTTATGCAAATGCAAATGACTTGTTGCTTCTTCGCACACTATTTTTTATCAAATAAATTGAAGCACTGTTCAGTAAAATATTGTAAATGGAGTAATGAATGGCATCGAACTGAACATGTGTTTCAAAGTGTCCTAACTTTTCAGTTTCATATTTAATTAGCCACTTTATAATTTTTACCATTAAAGGACATTAAAAAACCAATTACTGCGTGACCTGATTTTAATTACAAAATTACGTTACGGAACGTCATCAATCGCTCTTTACAGATTCTTTTTCTTTAGAAACGATTCATGTACAAAGTCTCTTGTCTTACCAAACCATTTTCACATTTCGGACCATTGCGTCCCAAGCCTATTGCTGTTACATTTGGAGATCCTTGTCACCCCCATAATTTAAAACATGGACTTGTCAACCTTCATTTTTATCCTGAAATGGGTCCCTGATCGTGAAATTGAGAATGAGGTAAAATTTCATTTGAGATAAAATTGAATTCTGATTTATGAATATGCGAAATTTCCATTTTGGTAAGTGAAAAACGTCAATGTTCTTTTGCTTCGGTTGGCCCAGGGCTTTCAGCCGCTATTCGTAGATGCTAGTTGCCCCGACTGAAATTTTGCCAGTGACCACGACAGGCTTTGTTTTTAGCAATTTTTGAATGAATTGGAATTGAAAGGGTTTATTGCAGCCTACTCGCCATGCAGCCCGCTACCATTTATATAATTAGCATCATTTACCGATAGTCAGAACGCATTAAAGGAACTTTAATGAATATTGACTATTTACAAACAATTATTTTATTTTAAATAAAAGCTACACTCCAGATTTATAAAAAAATTTCATTTATGGCAAGGAATGTTTTACTTTTTATTAAGAGTTTATACAGTTGCATTACAATGTTAAAACGGAATTACGTGTATTTTGGGAAATGGGCATCGATTTTGAAATAAACGTGAAAGATGCGTGTGCAGCATTCAGTTTTCATGATTTCGAAAGCGATTTCATGCGTCCATATCGCGGCAACACCAGATGCATATGGAGATTAAGCTACTTAAGCATTGCATAATCAGTCATTTTTCTCATCCTCATTTATTTTTCTTATTGGAAGAATGCGAGCATAAAAGCAGAGTGTAATTGCGTATGAATTTTTTTATACAAAACATGAGTTGTCACAAGTCTTGCATATATTTACAGCCCGCACATCGCTGCTTCAGTTTTCAACTTTTCAAAATACGGCATTATTAAACTCAATGTTCAAAGATTCAAAAGTATTTATCCTGCCAAATCTGCATTGCCCATCGGATGCGATAGTTTACATCCTGAGTTATTAAAAGGCCCACGGAATTAAATGCAGAGTGAATAATTTATTCAAAAAAAGTTTGGTCTGTAGTCCTGGTCCTGAAATAATGTAATGTAATGAATTTATGTAGCACTGTAATATTAAATATACAGGCTTCTATTAACTTGTCCAAGTATCATTCAAGTCATGCGAACGAATGTTTTCTTCTACTCTTTCCTGAAAGTAAGACGTACATGCATGTTACACAATCTTTTTCCTTGCAGATTCAAGCTGGAACGATAATGCTCAGTACGTGCTTAATATGCATTCTCTGACCATGCGAGCAATTAGCTAGCCTTCGAGACAGATTTTAATCCGTTTTATGACTATCTGGAGCCAGACCAAGAATAACAGCCAACTTAGTCAATGGCCCTTATAGCTAAAGCATGATGAAAATTTCACGTGAATAGAAATACGTAAAACTTGTCATTTCTCATTGAGACTTCATGTTGACAAGTAACATACTCACCCAGCTCTGGTACATTTACTTTTGTAATATTTTGTTGAAAACATAAGATACCGAGGCAACCTGATATATTTTAAATACAAGTCTGCTCATTCAATAATCAGATCAAGAAGACTCAATCCAGTTATTGCTCCCACAGTTTTGCCAGTGATTCCACTCAATTTCCAACCTTTTATCAATGGACATTTATGATTTCGTCTTTTTCATGCGGGCGGTTCCTTTTGATGAAAGTGATGACGAGGTAAGGATTCAAATATAGGTTAAATCTTGAACGCATCTATGAAAGCCAAAAATGTAAATGCATTATTATTCCCACGTTAATTAAAACATTGTTTTTTTGCAGGATGATGAAGATGATGATGATGATGTCGCCTGGATTGAACGGGAACGTCAACGCCTACTTAATCTCGAACGTGAACGTCAGCGTCAACTTGATCGAGAACGTAATCCCCAAGCCTGGTTACTCAGACCTCAAAACGCAATTGGTTTCCGAAGGTTTTGGTTCCGACAACAGGGCAACCTCGTCATGGATCTTTGGGATGATATTGAACATGATGGGTGGATTTTGGGAATCTTATTTACCTTACTGATGGGACTATACTCTTGGTTTTCCTCCCAGTAATCATGAAGCCGTATTGGACCTTTTTGTAGTAAAATGCAAGCAATATTAAGCCATTCATCAACTGTAAAGTGACACTGATATTGAGCAAGGTTTGATCGCAAATAAATTTTTATGCATTTAACAGAAAACATTTGATTTCAATATTGGTTATTATTTCTTGATTTTGCATAAAATAATTCATCGCAAAATGAAAAAGTTTTCAGGCATTCCAAAATAACGGTTTTCCATTTCTCAGTTAACATGAACAATAAACTTATACACTTTGGTTTGGTTTGGCTTGGCTTGGTAAATAAGTAGTTATTCATATATTACCTATTTCATATCAACTGCATCCATTCCATAATATCACGCTTTTGAATACACCATTACATTTGTAAGTGTGAAATATGACGATAAGATTAAATTTTCAGCAGTACAGCGCAAACTAAAATAAGTCATGTACCAATTATCTGTCAAAATATCATCGAATGTATTATTGTAGCTTTATGCTGTGATTTAATCCTATTGAGTTAAAAAGGTCACATTCACACATCCAATTTGATCCAATTCATGACCTCACTTTTCCCACGAAATTCACCAGGCCTGCTTAATGTGTGATATTATGTCAGCAGATATGCAGTCGGAGCCGAGATAACAATACGCCATAAATTACATATTAATTTGTCTTTATGACTTTCTGGAACCAGCTCGAGGAATGAAATGCAAAGAACACACTGCTTGAGACGATCATAAATTTTAATGACACAATAATCGTTCTCGGTACTTATCGTAACAGGAGCATGAGTAAAAGCAGTAAGCTGAAAATCGGTGTCACTTCTTCTCGAAGCTCAAGGCAGTAAAAAGTAAAGTCACTTCGTAAAATAATTTTGAAACATTCATAAATAATTGAGCCAAAAGCACAGTCGTGTTGTGTAAAGTACACCATGGGAGACCCAGAAAACATTCGGTTACATTCTCCGGGAGAGTGCTGTCTTTGTGACATTTTTCATCGCGTTTACATCTTTCCAGAAGGAGGGATTGCGTTTCATCATCCGTTGTATCGAGCGGAGGATAATAATGGAAATGTCATGGTAAGAAAATAACCTTCTATAATATAAAATATAATTAAGCTCATGATTTCTGTGTTTGAACTTTGTCCTGAAGAAAATCGTGGTTTTAACGTGTATATAAATAAATCATAAAAACACTATAACCCGCAAAACATGTCATGTGGTTTTGAAAGATTAAAAATATAATATAAACACATGCCTTTACGAAATATTAAACTTGGCAAATGAAAATATAAATGGAATTGTTACTCATTTAGGCATACTATTCATTGTTTTATTTCAGTATCGACGTCGCCAAAATAATGAACCCGTGGAACCCTACGTGCAGCCTGGATTCTGGGATATTTTGATGCAGTTTGTTAATGAGCTGAGAGGACCAGTTTGCCTTACTGCCGCTTGCATGACAGCTTTTGGTGGAATATTCTTCATGCTCATCATTGTCTTTATGAGAGTTTCGCAGTGGTTTTGGTTGTGAGCAATTAAGCGATTCAGAATAAAAGTCGAGTATTCACTCGACCTAATTTGAGGTAACGTAGAACATTTGTATCATGTTTGTGGTATATTTTTTTCCATTGCATATAACACCTGGAATTACATTTCTCTAAATACAAGTATGAAAATGAGTAAGTATTTGGTGACTGCATTGCGACTAAATAACATACTTTGGGTGCGTAACTGAAAGAATCATATTTTTGAGCAATTTTGTTTATCTTAAACTAATCCTTTTAATGGCCTTCATGTCGCGTCATCGTCTACAACTATCGTGCTCCATACTCAACTCAAAAACAAGGTTGAACATGAACTACAACGCTGAATTTACGTATTGGCTTCATGTACTGCAAGAAAGGTGAGCAAAGTTCATATCATAATCTGAAGCTGATTCAAATCCAGGAAAACTGCTATCTACGTTTTACTTACTTACCGATACAAGAAATTCAAGCAAATCCCAATTTTTTTCTCACTCAACATTTAGTTGCAAATTTTCATATTTTAGTTTAATCAAAGCGTTTATTATGGACGATGAGCCGGAATATGATGTTGCACTATCCCGGAGATACTCAAAATGAAATGCCTTAAGTTACGAGTGTTTTTATTTATTATAGATGTCATTTTAATTGTCGTTTGTATTGCCCTCGACTGATAACAATCTTAAAGTAGGCAGATGAAATATGCATGCAAAATCTTGAACATAGTGGAGCCTGTTAGATTTTCTGTGAGTTGAAAGCTATACATTCTACTTTCATAAATTCGGGCTGAACATGCAGAATAAATACACCTGAATGTGAATATGCATGATAGTTTCTGTGTTAACTTTTTTGAGAGTCTCTTTATTTAGGAAGACTGTTGTCTGAGTCATTATCTTTAGCTTTCTGGGAACCATGCAGTATCTAGCCCAATACAAGTGACAAAGAACGAGAAAGAGTCTATTATTTACAGTGCAAGGTAGTCAGAATGGGAATAAGTAGCTTGAGCTATCTTCCAAGGACACCGATATCCATTCCATTTCTTCAGCTCGGAGCAACAAGTCAAGAGACTGATGCTTGCAAAAGACTTTGGTTCTTGATAGTTTATACACGCTTTCAGAAAGGAATTCTTTTTAGTAAAAATGGATTTTTCTCACATCGAAGAGGAACATTGGCCTGGGCACTGTCCCCACTGTGATTTCTTTTACTGGTTGTTTGGTCCTGCGTGTTTGAAAATCGGCAGTTGCAGAATGAAAATGAAAACGATAATGGGGTAATTTTTTAAAATTATTTACATTTTTTATGAATGTAAAAAAGTTCATGTTGTTGGCATGTAAAATCTTTTGTCAGTATCAAAGAGGAATCCTTCATCAATGACAGTTTAAGTTTATAGGATTTTAATCAAATAAAATCATTGTTCTCTATTTTGTAGGAGATGATGCAAATGCGGAGAACATAGAGCCTCAAAACATCCCACAAGAGCAAGGTCCAGTCGAGAGGGAAGGTGAAGGGGCGCAGGGTGCTGATGTTGTGTATTTCGTGGACTATTGGTTTCGTTTATCAGATTTTATTTTCGCTTTCTCTTGTTCTAATCACGGAACCACTTGGATTTTGTGGAGAGTGATCCTTCCATAAGTATTTATTTTGACTCTGTTGAGCAAGAATTTACCCAGAATAAAGAAAGTACTGCATTAAGTTGAGCTTTTACTCGACCAAAATTGAGGTAACGTAGAATATTCTTTTTTATTTGAGGCATGTTTTTTTCCATTGCAAACAACACATTGAATTGCATTTCTCCAAAATACAAGTAGGAAAATCAGTAGTATTTGGTGACTGCATTGCGACTAAATTACATACTTTGGTGTGTAACTGAAAGAATCATATTTTTGAGCAATTTTGTTTATCTTAAACTAATCCTTTTAATGGCCTTCATGTCGCGTCATCGTCTACAACTATCGTGCTCCATACTCAACTCAAAAACAAGGTTGAGACTCTGAATAACGTTTTGGTTTTATGCACTGCAAGCAAATTATAAGCAAAACTCATGACAGTCTGAAGCTGATTCCAATCTAAGACAACTGCTATATACGTTTTATTTGCTCAGACAAGAAATTCAAGCAAATCCCAAGGTTTTTCTCATTCAACATTTAGTTGCAAATTTTCATCTTTAAGCTTACTCAAAACGTTCATTACCGTCGCTGACCCGAATATGAAGTCGCACCATTCGGAGGTACCCAAAATGTTAACGCTTTAAGTTACCAGTTTTCCTATTTATTTTAGATGTCATTTTAGAAATTGTCGATTTCATTGCCTTTAACTGATGACAAACTTAAAGTAGGTAGATGAAGTATGCATACAATACCCTGAGAAACGTGAGACAAGTAAGATGTGTGAGTTATGAACTATACATTATGCGTGCATAAATTCGAGCTGAACCTGCAGACTACATCTGAATATGCATGATAGTCTCTGCGTTAATTTTTTGAGAGTCATCTTATATTAAGAAGACTTGGGCCTGAGTCATCATCTCAGCTTTCTGGGAAAACAATATCCAGCCATTACAAGCAAAGAAGGAGAGTATCTCCTTTACAGTGTAAGGTAGTCAAAGTTGGAATAAGTAACTTGAGCTGTCTTCCAAGGACACCACTATTCATTCCATATCTTCAGCTCAGATCAACAAGTCAAGAGACTCGTGCTGGGAAAGGACTTTGGTTATTGATAGTTTATACACGTTGTTAGACAGGGAGTCTTTTTTGTAAAAAATGGACTTTTCTCACATCGAAGAGCAACATTGGCCTGGGGACTGTGTCCACTGTGATTTCTTCTACTGGTTGTTCGGTTATGTGGAGTTTGGAAATTGGCAGCTGCAGAATGAAAATGCAAACAATAATGAGGTAATCAACAAAATATTATTCCGTTGATTTTAAGAAAGTCATAACATTCATGTTGTTAGGTATGCAAATTCATTTTGTCAATAATCAAGTGGAACCCTTTATCAATGACAATTTCAAAGATTTTCATTGAGTAAAATCATTGTTCTCTATTTTGTAGGAGGATGATGCAAATGCGGAGAACATGGAGCCCGAAATCATCCCACAGGAGCAAGTGCTGATGTTTTATATTTCGTGGGACTATTGGTTACGTGTCTCAGATTTTTTGTTCGCTTTATTTTGTTTTAATCTTGGAACCAATTGGATTTTGTGTGAGTGATCCATGAGAGTTTTTATTTTGACAATGTTGAACAAGATTTCCCTGAATAAAGGAAGTACCGGATTTGCTTTTGACACAAACCAATTAATGTTCTTACGGTGTATTACATTTTGTTGATTAACTAGCGAGCAAAGTCAAGCAAACTATTATGTTCACGCACTAATTACTAGTATGTTCACCACCAAGAAAGATATTTTGAGATAAAACAAACCATTTCTTCTCCATGCATTTAAACTTTCTGTCACAATCTTCAGTGCTGATGGAATGTAAATGAATCATGAAAGTTGCACCTCTCATATTAGCTGTACAAAAAACCTTACATCTTTAGCAATCATACTGATTTATACAATTTTAGCATTTATACTGTTTCTCATTAATTCATAGTCTGGATAGATTGATAGCTCTTCAAAAACCAAAAAGGTGACTGACTGTAGCCAGTTTTTTCCTCTTATACTGTCATCACATCACATCAAGGATAATACCTATTGTGTTTTTTAGCTTCAGCGTGTAGTTTTAAATTTTAATTGCGACACATAATGCTTTGTTGGTAATGGTGACAATACAATTATTACGTTCATGACTTGGTTTTCCCATCAACATTATCATACTGCTACAGTTTACATTCCCTCTGTAACGGAGTAAGCAACTGACCATTTGACCTCACATTTGGTGTAGGTACGAACAAGTGAATAATGCTTGAGTGCTAAAAAGTTGAATAATAAAAGTAAAATTTCCTTTTCAGGATGAGCAGAGCAAAAACTTCCGACACGACATTGCATTTTATTAATTATTATACACTGATCGTGAGTTGAAACGATTTTAGCAGTTTCAAAGCTCCATATTCAAAATATATGTATGTTATGTAGTACAGAATGGCAATGTAAAAAGCTAGCTAGAAAGTCAATTAATAAAAACCGTTTGTTTGCAAGTTATAAAATATGACGATAGAAATATTATGCAGAATAAAGGTTAATATAGTTCCGACGTCCGACTATAATAGGTAACCTGGAAATGTGAGATAATAGGCATGTTTATATTTTGAATACAAAAAAAAATATATTCTCAAAATCGGATTCATGCTGGCTGAGTTGAGTAAACTTTTACTCATTTTCGGGAGTTTTTTGCACTCAAATGAGCAAGTTAGAGTATACGTATTGTACTCAGTTCTTTGTCCATCACAGCTGCTGTGATTGGTCGATTTTTTAAGCAGAACAGCGGGCCAGAAAAACCACCTGACCATAATTTGGTGATGCTTACAACATAATTTTATTATGACGTGAGAGAATACCAGTTTCTGGATTTATATATAAGAGAAATCAGCCGAAGCTTTTTATTCTCGTTTGTACTTATTGACTGAGTTAATATATGGAAAAAAGATTTAAATATAACATGGCCTATAATATGCAAATTTGTTCCAATTTATCTTGTTTGATTGGAAATGATGACTGATGAAAGATCGACACTTCAGAATAATTTAATTTGTGATGTTCTGTGTATAAAATATGCCAAAAGATTATGCAAAATAGAGATGTTGTATTCAGTGGGCGGAGAAGGGGAGTGCAGGAGGTGCGCGCACCCGGGCCAAAGGTCTGGGGGGCGAAGAGCCCTCCAGGTTCTTCGTCTTTTAAGGTGATTAGCAGAAAATACAAAAACCAGTGCCCCCCAGCACAGAGACTGATAGGAAGGCCCAGTGCCCCCAGCACATAGAGACTGATAGAAGGCCTAGTGCCCCCAGCACATAGAGACTGATAGAAGGCCCTAGTGCCCCCAGCACCATAGAGGACTGGATAGAAGGCCCTAGTGGCCCCCCCAGCACATAGAGATCTGATAGAAGGCCCTAGTGCCCCCAGCACATAGAGACTGATAGAAGGCCCTAGTTGCCCCCAGCACATAGAGACTGATAGAAGGCCCTAGGCCCCCAGCACATTAGACTGATAGAAGGCCCTTAGTGCCCCCAGCACATAGAGAGACTGATAGAAGGCCCTAGTGCCCCCAGCACATAGAGACTGATAGAAAGGCCCTAGTGGCCCAGCAATAGGAGACTGGGATAGAAGGCCCTAGTGCCCCCAGCACATAGGAGAGCTGATGGAAGGCCCTATGCCCCCAGCACATAGAGACTGATAGAAGGCCCTAGTGGACTAAGGACTGATAGAAGGCCCCCGCACATTAGAGACTGATAGAAGGCCCTAGTGCCCCCAGCACATAGAGACTGATAGAAGCCCTAGTGCCCAGCATCATAGAGACTGATAAAGCCCTAGTGCCCCACACCATAGAGACTCTATAGAAGGCCCAGTGGCCCAGCACCATAGAGACTGATAGAAGGCCAGTGCCCCCAGCACATAGAGAACTGATAGAAGGCCCCAGTCCCCCAGCACATAGAGACTAATAGAAGCTAGTGCCCCAGCACATAGAGACTGATAGAAGGCCCAGTGCCCCAGCCACATAGAGACTGATAGAAGCCCCAGTGCCCCCGACATAGAGACTCATAGAAGCCTCTAGTGCCCCCAGCACATAGAGACTCATAGAAGGCCCTAGTGTCCCCAAATGAGAGACTGATATGAGCAGCTGTGCCCCTCCAGGACGGAGACTGATAGTGATCTCAAAGTTTAATTGAGTGGTTTAAAGATGTGGTAACAAGTTGTGTTTTGTATCTGACTGTTCCTGTTTCTGTCGCATCAGCTGAAAGGTCATTCTAAAAATTGAAACTTATGAGAAAATTATTTTCGCAGAAGAATGTCACAAGAACGGCCCTTCAGAATGGCCTTTTATTGAGTATAGAAGGTAGACATGCTCAAGCCACTCGACATTGACGATCTGATTAAAACTTTTGCCAAAAACAAAGCCCGTCGTCAGATCAATTTTAAATCGGAGAAATTCGCAAGTTTCTAGTCAATAAATTCTTGTTTGTCTCTGTTAACATTTATTTACATTAGTTACATTGTCAAGTTAGTAAGTAGTTAGTTAGTAACCCATTGTTAAATTGAATTTTTGTTACGACTACGGGATTATGAAATTTGTGAGTTCAATAATGAATGTTACGTCAATAAAAACATTTAAATAAAGAATATAAATAATATATAAACTCGAATTGTGTTGCATAATTAACAATAATATACTAGCTACAAAATGGCACCTACATTAAAAGCTCTGGGGGCCACTTTTATTCTTCTTGCACCCGGGCTTGGGCATCTACCTCCGCCCCTGGTTGTATTGTGCATAATATGCTATTTTCTTCCTGGCACACTTGTACGGAGTTTTATCAAAGTATATTAGTGCTTGATGTCGTTATTATTAGGACTCATTATGACTTGATATTTACATTAGACAATTTTTTCACTTTAAAAAATATACTAAAGGCATTTTATGCTCTCATATTATGCTTAATTGAAACTAAATTTTCCCTTTTCTGTCAAATCCAGAGTTTGTAATTAGTTTTTGCGCCTACAACTCATACTCTCAGCTATTAACTACGAAGCATATTTCATTTGGCGTAATATTAATGGGGATGAGAAAGCAGCTTCAGGGTACATTCATAACTTCACCACCCTAGAATAAAGTCTGAAAAACTCATTTAATCTTTAAAAAATAAGGTAAACCACGGCCAAAGCAAACAGTTGAACTAAATGCACGTAAAATTACAAAATGGTACCTTGTGTGCACTTTGCCTTTGCCAGATGAAAAAATTGTGGCATAAACTTTCTCCTAAAATAAGTCACAAGCTCAAAAACAATAATTTTTGTATTCGATTACACTTTATTGGAGAATTCAACACGGAATCACAAAAAGTGAAATGTTTTGGTGAAGTTAAGTGTTAGTCTATTTAGGAGGAACCCCAAGAACCCACTCAAATTTGGGTTGTCCATCGCTTCCAATATACGCCGAAACGTTATTGCTGCTCAGCTCAAAATGGTATTCTGGACATTGCAATGTTGCAATTTCTCCCTTTCCCCTTGGAGGCTGCGAATTAATAAATTTAGTGATATGATTCAAAATCCATTATATTTGCTCCCAGTGATAAATTAACAACTGAAACACAAAGTACTTACGACTGTAAAAACCGGAACATCAGCTGAATACAATGGACGAATCACTTTCATGACCGCTCGTGAGCCAGGTGCAGAACCGGTTACTGTTCCACTCAAAGGCCCTTTACCAAATTCACTACTGTTCGGACCCATTGTGCTTATATTTCGTTGGCTGTGACGGGCTAAATAAAATCTCTGCATGCAACTTTATATCAGGATGTAAGATGCTTTCAAATGTCTGCTCATTACTGTGATGACAAATACCATGAAATAACTTTGAGACAAATTTCAGGTAGAATTGGCAATATCCACTTGATAAAAAATTGTAGCAGTGAAGTTGAATTCGTAGAAGATCCACCAGGTTGCTGATGTAATCATGGATATACTTTCTTTGCAGTTGCACATTACATAGTAATGAAATCGTGTTGGCATGCACATAAGAATGCATTTTGGCAAGTTGCCAATAATATTCATTTTTAGCATTGAGTCAAAGGCGATTAACGCTGAAAAGACAAGAAACGCAGTGTTTCATATTTTTGACAAGGTTGTCTGTTTCTGGGGCGACGGCATTGTGTGTGAGGCGAGATATTAAACGCAAAAATGAATCTGTCAATATTATAGCAACATATACGATTCATCTGCTTCATATTTGCCTTAAAAAATTCGAGGCATTAAAAGTTTTAAAAGATGTATGTACCTTTAATGATGAACTGAGTTTAAAGTACGAAGTCTGATGTGTCAAAAATTAAAACATTGAGAGAAATTTCCCACCTGTGCATATTTACTTTAAAACTCAGCCTACTAAAGCTGTACACGGAATATGGGTACAATATAAATTTCTTACAGCCAAACATCATGATATATTGCAAGAAACCAGAATAAGATTATCTTATATGGCAAACAATGTGTATAATCCACCAAAGGTATTAACTGTATACGCATGTTACTTAAAATGACTTGTTGCGTTTCTACACACATTATGTATTTACAATCTTTTTTTTGTAAACCAGCACCCTAAGCTGACTTGTTTTTACCATGTGTTCAAACAGGTTGAACAGAGATACTTCTGTGCCTTTTAAACCCCTACGACTAAATCCTAAGCTATATATTCATTTACAGAAGTACAGCTTTACGCTAACCTTCTTGCAACGTTGCACGATGCTTCAGTTGCAACACCTGTATCGTCTTAAATGTAAGCATGTACTATTTTCATACCAAACCTTACTTCAACCTCGTCTGTTTTTTGAGAACCTTATTTCCATCAATCTGTTTCGTTGTTCAAATGTGGTGCCGATCATTCTTTAATATTTTAAACTCCACTGACATTCAATCTCATTTCCCTTCTACCAGTTCACATTTTCAAAGTTCGATATTCTCAGTGTAAGGTTAATTTGTACATTTTGTTAGCAAATATATTTCAGTTAAATTATCCTACGCAATTCCACAAAATGGAGCATAAATTGCCGCAGAACAGTAAAGTGCCGATGGACGCTACCACAAGAAAAAATCTTACTAGTAAAGGAAAACATTCCTGCAATGTTTGCAGCAAAACGTTTAAAACAAAAACATTGTTGAAACAACACATGCTAGCTCATCAAACAAACAGGCCATTTCAATGTGAAAACTGTGAAAAGGCCTTCAAATCCAAGCGTTGCCTCCAAAGCCATTTTGGTAAAGTTCACGCTGGAGAATCTATTTATAAGTGCTCAAAATGTCCTGCATCGTTCAGCAGTAAGCATCAATTCAGTCAGCATACTTGGACAGTGCACAAAGCCGACATGGGTGGAGTTAACAACGAGTGTCCCATTTGTCACAGCAAATTTACTAAAACTGAATATTTGAAGAAACACATTGGGACTCATTCCACAGAAAAATCGTTTTCATGTTCCATTTGCCTCAAGGTGTTTAGGGAGAAACGTGTTTTAAAACAACACATGGTTTTACACGATACCAAAAGGAAATACGTTTTTTGCTCACAGTGCCCGGACAAGTTTGTTGCGCAACATGTTTTGAATAGACACATAAACACTGTGCACCTTAAGCTTAAACCTTTTAATTGTGAGATGTGCGAGGAAAAGTTTACGACACAAGGCAACTTGGCTACCCACACAACAAGTCATTTACTAGAAAAACCGTTCAAGTGTGGAATTTGTGGGAAAAGATTCAAAATTAATGATAGTCTCAAAAATCACACGAAGGCTCATAAAAATAACAACTATCAATGTCAACATTGTTTTAAATTTTATAAGGAAAAACTGCGACTGAAGAAGCATTTGTTCAAATATCACATTCAGCCTAGGGAAAAGGCTTTTAGATGCCTCTTCTGTGAGAATAGCTACATGTGGCCGTATGAGCTGGAAAATCATGTGTCCTCACACACAAATGAACGCCCATGGTTTTGCAAGGTGTGTGGAAAGGAGTATGCTTACAAGCAGAAATTAAAACAGCATTTAAAAAAGCATCAATGGTAAGTGTCGATTATTTATACTGTTGTCTTTTTTAAATGCAAATAATTATTTTTACTGAAGATGAAATTTATGCTTTAATTTTAGATGATAATTGCTGAGTTAAACCACCATTTAATTGGCCACGTTTTCATCGTAAATGATCAGGACTGGGAAGAAAAATTTGGACTCCGAACATAATCAATAATATTTATTTTATTTTTTATTTTTAAATTACAGCTCTTATGTACATTTATGTACATATGTGTTTTCTTTATTCGTTTTGTGTAACTTTTAATTAGAACTTTGTGCTGTTTCAATTCATAGATTAGAAATCCACTTAAATTGTATGTTGAAGTTGGAGTTGGAGTATTAAAATCTGCAATGCTGATGACAACAATTCGTTTAACTGCGGATGTCATATAAATTAAATATGAAATGGATATGAAATATTTCCATAACATTTTAGTGTTAGCAGATCACCAATGCAAAAAAGCGTAATATAATGATTCATTCAAATATTTCAACTGTCGAACAAGACAAGGGTTATCATTTATCTCTCCTTATGGAAATTACTATTCGAAATAGGATCACGACCAATTTTATATTACAATAAATACTTTTTAGCATTTCTACGAACACATATATATATGTTATATACTACAGTTGAGTCTGCATTATCACTATGAAAAATTTTTTCACGAGAAAAAACCTGCATCGCCGATCGGTCGATTTCTATAATACATATATCTATAGACAATGTGTAACTGTTCAAAAGTTGAGACAACTGGGCCGACTGACGGCCAAATTTACTTTCTTTCTCCATTTAATGATAAAATATTTTTTTACTCACTCACTCACTCACTCCCAGCGTCTTTGCTCGTTTGGCGTGGAGTCAGCCGTCAGTCAAAGGCCCACATCCATCAACTCCTGGAGGAAGCGCTTTCACCTCAGAAATACTACGAGGATCTCACCACCCAATACTTTGAGTGGTCGCCAATCGTGATGGATGCTGGTAGTGCTGGCGGCGTTTTAAACGTTTCGTAAACAGAATTTTCGTTTCGTTTTCAGAGTGAAACGGTTCAATATTTTTTGTTTCGTTTTGTTTCGTCGTGAATTGTTTCGTTTCGTTTACCTCTGAAAAACGAAACGAACAAATCGAAACGTTTATTTTTAAGTGCGTATATGTAGCTATAATAAGACACCTTTAGCAGTTACAAAACTTTGACCCAGTTTTTTATTGCCGTCGCCATTAATACCATTTCAACTTCAATCAGCGTGTTTCACTCCATCTTGTCACAATCAGTATGTTTCTTACACAACCTTGGCAGTTAATCAGTACTGACTGATTAAGATAAATACTGATTAAGATAAATACTGATGAAGCACAGACTTTCAAGGGGAATGAATTTCGGAAATAAGTCAGTTTTAATATGACAATTTCTATGAACGAAATTCGGGGTTTTTGAGTTGGATCGTGTAGTATGTATCCAAATGTACTAGAAAAAAATCAGCAAAAAAATTCATCAACTAATTGGTTGAAATTTTAATCAAAAAACTACCAAAAACCTATGATTTACCCACGTTTTGGTCTCTCAGTTAGTTTTGCACCTTCCATAACTTTTTTCCCTTAATACAGGACCTGTAACAACCGTTTTGGATCATAATGCCGTTGGAACCAAGTGGTTATCGTTGGCAACTCCTAAATTTATTAAGTGTGACCACTTTTGAACTATCAGCACAGTGTCGCAAATTTCAACTTTTTTAGCCACAAACATTAATGGGTTAAAAATACACAAGAATTTGAAGAAATAGCAAAATAACATAAAACTAAGCTTATAGACGTGACATATTGTGAGAATTTCAAAGCAACTTTCGAAAAAGTACGGAAATCACCACTTTTGTAAGTTTTTTAGGTAATTGCATTAAAATTCACACAATATTTCACGTCTATAAGCTTAGTTTTATTATTTGCTATTTCTTCAAATTCGTGTGTATTTTAAACCCATTAATGTTTGTGGCTAAAAAAGTTGAAATTTGCGACACTGTGCTGATAGTTCAAAAGTGGTCACACTTAATAATTAATTGTAGGAGTTGCACCAACGATAACCACTTGGTTCCAACGGCATTATGATCCAAAACGGTTGTTACAGGTCCTGTATTAAGGAAAAAAAGTTATGGAAGGTGCAAACTAACTGAGAGACCAAAACGTGGGTAAATCATAGGTTTTTGGTAGTTTTTGATTAAATTTCAACCAATTAGTTGATGAATTTTTTTGCTGATTTTTTTCCTAGTACATTTGGATACATACTACACGATCCAACTCAAAAAACCCCGAATTTCGTTCATAGAAATTGTCATATTAAAACTGACTTATTTCCGAAATTCATTCCCCTTGAAAGTCTGTGTGAAGCCGTAAACCAAACTGGCATGTGCTTTGGTTTTAGGCCAACGACAAGAAAATCATTTGCATAATGAACAATATCTTCTTGATGCAGTAGTATAAACATTATTAATGACTGCAACGAAGTCAGGTATTTTTTGCAATGAAAATGAAAGAACTGTGCGTTTTTGGCACATACAAAACGCTAAAATATAAAACATAATGCAATAATTGTGCGCTAATTTTATTCTCCCAAAAACAAAAAATAAACGTTTAAACGTTTATTTTCTGTTTGTTCCGAGGTGAAAACGTTTATTTCCGTTTCGTTTTCAGCCGTTTCGTTTCATGATTTTCTGGAAACAAAAGTGAAACATAAACGAAACGAACGTTTCGATACGTTTCACATCCCATTTTCGCCAGCACTAGATGCTGGATATTCGCTGCGCCGCGTTATTGCGGAAATTCGCAAGAGCCACACAGCATCTAATCAACTGCGTCTAGTGGAGCTCGTGACTCGTTCCAAGACATCCTATTCTTTTCTCCCGTTACTGGATCTAACTGTTGACCTTGTCAATGAGAGAGTGTTGCAACTTTTCACCCAACATGGTCACAATCTCACCGATCTAACCTTACTCTGTGTATTTCCTTCACAATTCTTCTATCTGCTCCTCACTCACACCCCCAATTTAAAGGCGTTGAAAGCAAGTGGTCGCATGATTATGTTTCCTGATTACAATGACGGGCGAGTTGTGCAGCCGTTGAACAAGTTGACCCTGTTGGATATTGAGTCGTTAAGGCTTCAATCCTTTGGACTAGCTCCTTCAATTTTGCGGATGTGTGGCTCCAACCTGAAAAGACTTATTTGTTCTAATGACTTTTTGAGTGAAGATGAGAACGTGAGACTTCTTACTTCTGAATATTTTCCAAGTCTGACTTGTCTTCGTGTTAGAATCGAAATTGGGACAACTATGAATATCCAAGACCTAGCCATCAACTTGGAGCAACTGCAGCTCTACTTCAATCCTTCTCCAACCGAAAACTATGGTCCTGAATTTGAAGCCCTGACCATTTTGTGGGGAGTCAACAGATTCTTCAAGACGTTAACTCATCTCCAGTTGTTTGTCCGGGTTGCTGAATGGGATTCAATTTTTCGCTTCGGCGGTTGTATAAATATGACGGATTATATCCCAAACCACGAAAACCTCCGAAAATTGAGCACTTGGCTCCCCAATGTGAGTCAAAATGGGTTCTGGTCCTTTGTCTCCTCCAAATTCCAGAATTTGGAGGAACTAAGGTTGCACACGGAAAATTGGGACGAGGAAGAAATTAACGCTGACCAGTTGAGGATGGGATTTGGATTGATGTCAAAACTGCAGAGGATTGTGGTCTTCGGTGGGTTTCACCATGGAGCAGGAGCACAACTTATCAAAATGCCAGAAAAGGTTGTGTTACGCAGAGATGTCGGAATAGTACAAAGAGTAAAGTATTCCGTGGCTCCCCACATCCCTGAGGAGGAGGACGAATGATTCTACAATTAATTTTGGATTGATAATACGTTTTTCCTTTATTATATTGCATTTGAGTTGAGACTATAATGTTTGTGCTAAAATGGACATTCTGAATTATTGTCAAAATTATTGTCAAACAGTTAACTTTTGAACGTTTCTTACTTAATTACAATATATTTAACTACACATTTTTCCTATTGCAACTACATATAATGTACAACCTTTATAATATACTTGCATACACAAATAAACGCCCATTGTAATGCAGTTTGTAAAAAGAAAGTAACTAATATATTAAAGGAGAGCTGTATTATGTAAATTGTAATTCATAGCCTGTATGTCATGTATTATGTCCCGTTTCACTGGTTCTAATCAAACCGAGCAAAGCAATACCAGCAACGATGGGAATGCACCATTTTCGAATGAACTTCGAATGAATTTTCTTATTAAACTCCAACTCGCCAATAATTTCAAACGATTAAACGTGTTGATTATCAATTATCAGCAATATTAATTTTATTTGTCGGGTTAACTTTATGCAACACAAGATATGTTTTTGAGAACACCGAACGCTTCTTACTTGTCCGGACTTGAAAAGAACAACGACAAAGGAGCAGCAGAAGCTATTGACTGAGCATTGCAATTTTTGTTTCGACTTGCCCCAATGCAATGTTCTTGTGCACGTGTCCTGCAATTCAAATTTTGTTACTCGATCTGGTTGTGTGCTGCTCATACGGCGATCAAGATAGGACAGGATTTTCCTTTCGACGAGTGACACGGCAGTTCACGTTTCTCCATCGTATTTCTCTTGATTTCTATTCTAGAGCAAGAAAGTTTTTTCCTTGTTGGTCTAGCTGAAGAGAGTGACAGGAATTTTTGAAAATGTCGCAACTAAAGAAAGCGTATCTCCTCAAAGATGGAGAAGTGAGGATCCAGTTTGGTAAGAAATAAATTGAATATTAACGTGTACGTACTAATTGAAATCTAATAAGATCAAGATTACATAGTCATTAAATGTTGGAGCATTAATTATTTTTAACTTCGATGTTCGGTCATTTATAGTTGGCGACAATCCCACCAAGGGTTCACCCCCAACGGTGCTACTCATTCCTAACCTGGAGAAGTTCAAGGCTTTTCCGAATCAGGCGTATGATAAGGATCAGATTGCTGCTGTTTCTGAAGCTCTTGAGGAAGCCGGTAACCTCCGAGATGAACTGAAACCGTAAGTTTCTTCTAATGTTCGCTGTTTTTAAAATAGTGTATATCTTAAATACGTTGGTTCTTCATGATTAGTTTTTATTTGCAGTAAAATTGAGATGTATGGAAAGTATGACGGTTTCTATGAAGTCCTCAGTATCTTTACAAGAGTGTCGTTCCCTGCGGAATTCGTGAATAAGCTCAAGACCGTTTTGGCTGAAGCAAAAATTTCAATCAGAGGAACCTACCAAGTAGTTCGAAAGCGACCTGAAGAAAACTACTTCAATTTTGGGTCACCAAAGCCAGGCGATCGACAGCCTAGAGCAGATATAGCGGCAAGACCTATTATTGCTGCTCATCGACATGGAATCTGGACGCCAGTTGGCAATCAAAGTGAATTGTTTGAAGTAGAAGGTGAATTAAACACTTTTTAAGATTTCAACTCGTTTTCTCTTGCTTAGAAAGAATTTGTTCACATTTGTTTGTTTTATAGGCATTCAACTGAAGGAGCACGCTATTTACGAGACGGCATTCAACGGCATTGGGAAGATGAGCGAGCTCTTCAAGTCTCAAGGATTAAAGCACGCCCAGCTCACTTTCTCCGTAGTTATTGAGTGGCAGGATTTTGGCATGGATGCTGAAGAATGTGAGCGAACCGTTCTCAGCAAGTTGTGGCAGGAAGTCGCTGATTGACTGCACCATCGTGGTTTCCAAAACTAAGGAGTTTCCTTGTCATCGCATCATTTTGGCGGTGCACAGTGATGTCCTTCGGGCTAATCTAGAGAGCGGGATGGAGGAATCGAAAACCAAACGGATTGAGATAAATGACGTGAGCGCAGACGCAATCAAACTCATGCTGGACTACATGTACTGTCGGAAGTTGGACCTTGATGGCTTCAATGAGGAGGTTGTCTTCGACTTGCTAAAGACTGCCGATAAGTACAACATTGGCCCGCTGCAGAAGTTCACCACACAGTTTTTGAGTCGTCAACCAACTGATAAGTTCACCGTGAATGGCGCACTCGAGCTGTACCTCCTTACGGTGAATGTGGACGGCTTCCAGAATCTTACTGGAAAGTTAAGGAGTATTATGAGAGCGTAAGAAATACGGACAATCATTAATAACCCGTAGTTGACATAATGCTTGTATTTACCTGTTTTTCCTTAATATCTCACAGTAATCCTCAACAACTTTCATCATGCGCTACTTTTAACGTGGGTGAGGTTGAGTCCAGACGCAGCTGCCCAGTTTGCTCTCTCGCTACTAGAGAGCCTGAGCCGATGAATCCTCCCGACAACCCAGAAGTGCAAGAGAGAGTTTTGCTGATCGACGATGAAGAACCTGGAATGGTCGTTAACAATGTCGAGTTTAAAGATGATGATTTGTTTGATTAACTATGAAGAAAAGTAATGTGTGGGTGTACTTTATATTTCTAACAATGTTTCATAATCCTAATTATAAGTTTTAAAATTTATGTAAGGAAAAGCAGGGATTTTGGACAAAGGCTAAGAAAAGGTCAGGCTTAAAGGTTCGCGCAGAAGCCAAAGAGTAGTACACATCTCGCTAGGAGATGGCATATGCCAGCTAGGAAAGAGTAGGATAACATGACGTGGGGAGTTTGCTGGAACAGCTAGCAGCAAACAGACAACAAACAGTCAGTCAGGGATTTAGATTCATTCCCTCTCTCTTGTGGTATACAGAGTATCTGTGAGGATTCTGGACTTGAGTAATTTGATATATTTATATTTTTCGTAATTATAGTTGTTGGGTTGACCGGTAAAAAATAAACAACTGTTGAGCTGTGAAAGAATTGTGTGTGTTGTTTGAGTTGTGACATTTGTTATTGACTTGAAAAACTTGGGTCAGCTAGGGGCTCTGACTCCAAGCATCGCAATTGTGTTCTACACATTTTCCCGTGGAAAACCTATCTCTTCACATTAGGGGTTCACTTCTAAACTGGAACCGAATTAGCTGAAGTCTCTGGTCAAGGGTTGCTGCTGCGGGTGAATCAGGATATTCTGAGCCAGTCAGAACGTAAGTTGAACGTGACTGGGATTACTGAACTTTCGGGTTATTGATTGCGTAACATAGGGACTAATTGGTTGAGTTGTGGCAAGCAGGGTTTGTTTGAGCTGTTGACCTCACCTCAGCCTGATATGGCGACCTTTTTAACCGCATATTAAGGACCTAGGCTTATCGGGACGCATGTAGTTTGGGTTTTTGGTTTAGAGAAAAAAGAAATAGTACAACATTCATGTCATAGTTTGGCATTTTTGTGGAGCATATTGATGGTGAAGATGATAGATATTGTGGCATAATTTTTTTTGTGGCTGTGCGTTGAAATTGAGAAGGTGAGGGGAAATCGATTGCGAATAAACCCTCAACCTTTTGGTATTTCATTGGAATTTTTCTCCTTTAGCTGGCCAAGCATTCCATCTTGACATTGGAGTAAGAGGTGACGGGAAGTGGTAATCGACTGCGATTACCTGCTCCAGTTGGCAAATTGGTCGACATTTAGGGGAGTGAAAGTCAAAGTGACGATCACTCCTCAGCTTACTGGTACTGTTGGGTATTAGGGAACAGGGGAGGCGGAAAACAACTGTGTTTACCCCTCCACGGTGTGAGCAGGTGTGAATCAATTGTGATTCACCCACTCATCCCCCACAGTGTTAGCTATTGTAGTGGAGGAGTCAATAGTGATTCCACCCAACAATAGCTACACTGTATTGCATTGCAAAGGTGTGAAACAACTGTGTTTCCCCTGACCTGGCAATTGTTCTCGAGTAACTAACTGGGGTGATTCAACGTGAGTCCCCAACTAGTAAGCACGGAATTCTGGCTAAGCATTTAAAGAAGTAAAAGCATAAAGTATACAACACAAAGCACACCACATATACCACACAAAGCATAGTCATGCAACACATTATTAGGTCATGCTAGTTTTGCTTACATCATACTTGATGAGTAGCTAGTACTAGCAACTGCAACTATAATCTACGGTTAATAGTTAAATTGTGTACAAGTGAAGATAGTGTA
>LJIJ01002473.1:0-26778 GCA_001718145.1 Orchesella cincta
ACTTTGTATATATATATACATAAATACATACAGCTTCATGATATCTTCAATATATCTGTCTTGCTGCTCCTTTATTTGAAGCATTGTAAACCGTAAAACGAACATACAACGAACAATTTTTTGCAATTTGTAAATTTTTTTAAAATCAATCGATTTTGTTTCTAACCTAATGCCGATGAAAGTAAGTACATATGCTGGTTATTTTTGAATGCCTTTGTATGAACAGAATTCTGTATACAATTAACACATAACGCAATTTTATTTGGCAGTAATGCAGTTTATTGATGTTTCTTTTATATTAAAGAGAGATATATATTTTCACTTCAGCATCCAATTTAGCGATTGTTTGGCCACAATATTTATGCGTCCGTTCTACGAAACAATAGGTTGCTGCTTGTAATGAAGCTTTTGCTATGCTTATGATTAAAATATAAAATAGAGTAGACTTCAAAATTCATTTCACAATGTTTTTATTTATTACTTTCTCGAAGCTGTTATAATTTGTAAACGCTGTTGAGCAATAAATATATAGGTTCTGTTTACCAATTATATTGAGTTACCGCTAACCAGTTTACTGTCTCTTTAGTATTGAAAATTTCATTTTCAAATGCCTCAATTAAATATACATTTATATAAACATTTAGAAAATTACAAAGGTTCGACAACATGGCTTTTTATATAGTGTCTTGCTGTCCGTCTATTTTTACTTGTAACTTGTATCTATAGTTGTTAAGTCCCCAATTGACAAAACTGTTCACTTTTGACGGTCATTCCGTGTGACTGAATTGACCCCGAGCAGTGACAGAATTCGACGGTCTTGAACATTAAATAAGATTTTACATCATAAAAACGTGCAACAAAAACTTTTGTTATCTGCAAGCGCATTTGATCCTTATTTTCCGTATTTTAATGACGCAAACCCAATGGATAATGCATATGATTGCATGTTTTTAAATATAACTTGAAGAAACGAAAAAAATTAATTACGTATATATTTTCATTGAAAGCTAATTCGTAATCAGGTTCATGCCAGCCAAAGTTCACAGCATTCTGCTGAATTTTAAAACACTTTATTTATATTTAAAAACGTTTAAATATTTAAACATGTACCATTTTGCTTTCCTTTGGCTCCAAGTTGAGACAAAACAAGGCTCATAACGTCCCTGATCGTAAATCATATCAAATACATTTACAAAAATAAATATTGGATTAAAATAAGTCATGGTAAGTGGTAAAAGGAGCCGAGGTTAACATATTTTCAATTTTTCACCATTTCTACCAGGGAGTGAATTTCCAGATCACTTACACTTACTTACACAATACACAGATATTGGTAAAGCAACTCATTGACTACCTATTGGTAATTATTCAAACCCTTCATTGTGTTTTCTCTCTGTCAGACCATTTTAAATTCGTTTACAAAAACGTTTGACCGCAATGTTCATTAAGAATTGAGCCTAACTTAATTGGTTTTACCAAGTTCAATTGGTAAAACTCTAAAACATTACATATTATATTATAAGCATACTTACCTTCCACAGTAATTTAGTTATAGATAACACCTGTCTCTACTCTACCAAACTGTAATTTGATATTCATGTCCAACATTCCCTGTATACCTTCATTCACTCGGTTATTTATCTAATGCAATCATTCTACACATTTGGTACATCATATTATATATATTATACAATATTATTTATTTTAGTCAAATCCTATACACATTAATTTATTTATTTAGTTCAACACACTTATTACATTATATCAAAGTGCCAAATTACCACTCTGTCCTTGAAATTTTTCAAAAATTTAATATGTAACAGGTGTACCATACAAGATTTTCAACTATGTTATTGTTATCATGTAACGAGTAAGCTGCACAGGCTCCATGGGCCACAGGCCCCATCAGCCTTTTAATAAAATCTATTTAACTATCTAAAAACCTTTCATCAGTTTAGGAATTACTGGGAAGTCGAATTTATTTCGTGTCCTGATCGTATACCCCGTAATCCCGAGACTGAACCCCTTGAACTCTAGGCGACAACTTTCGATCCTGCGGCGACAGCCCTCGATCCTGAGGGAAAATTCTCGGTCTTGGGACGGAATCCATAGCTCCAGAGGCAACACCCCGTGCTCGTAGGACTCGAGCCCTTGATTCAGTGACTGGATTCTTTGGTAACGATATAGACACCCACTGCTAAATTGTGCCGGAAGAAGAAGAAGAAAGAAGGAACCGGTATCGGTGGCTAAAAACCTATCAAACGAGAATGGTGGACCAGGTAGGTTTATTCACATTAAGCTTCCGCTTGAATCGTTTAATCCATTCGACAATAATTAGGCGGAGCCAATTCACGGAGAAGTGGATGAACACGATTTACTTCCGGGTCCAGGACTTACAAACAATCATCTCATTCCACCACCATGGTTCAATGACGCAATGTTCCAAGATATTGCATTTGCTACATATTGCCAAAGGTAATAATCAAATGAGAAAATTTGAAATATTAGAAATGTACCTAATTTTATAAATTTCCAAAGCAGCCAAAAGCGTCAGCTCGCTACACCACACTGCCGACTATACAACTTCCCACACACTCGCCGTTCATTTGACGGCAACCAAGGGCTGATAGATCATATGTAACAAGCAACGACATTTTAGAAACTCTATTACATTAAGACCAATTGGTATTTATTTGGTATAGGGAAATTTATCATCAACTCCCACAATAAACCAAAGTAAAAATTCTAAACACTTTCTAATTAACCTTTATTAACAAACGGGGTGCAAAACCTTCAACAAACCTAATAATTAACTAGCCTATTAGTACCACCATCGGCTTCTTTTTTACCGGTTCCCCTACTGGGCCAGATACCCCATTTAGGAATCATCTGTTGAAAGTTCAGAAAAGTTTGGTCATCTCATCAATTGATTAGAGGAACATCGTCATCACTTGTCTGGCGCCAGTTAACCGTAGTGTAGGAAAGGGGACAAAACAACAACATTCTCATGCAACATGAGGAGGAATTTTGATGTCAAACTGGAAGATAAGTAGACTAAAATGAACTTGCTGACTGTAAAAATGCATTCCTAATGTTTTAATGGCTACTCTGTCGTTCTCTAATTTCAGGTTGCATGCTTGAGGATGAGCACATTTATTCTTCATAAGCAACTCGTGGTATCTATAACAAAAGCATTAAGGTTTAATCTGAGTCAAGACACTTTCTTATTATCATTTGTGAATTCAGTCTAATTATAAAACTGGGAAATAGAAGAGAAAGTGGACGGCTACTGCTAAAGGAAGTCGATCTACAGAACTGGTCGGTGCGCTTTTTAAAGCATTGAATCCTTTACATTTGTTTCTTATCGTCCAGTGAGTGCGTCAAAAACGAGCAGTGTAGGTTTGCAATCAAGAAGGAAACTGACTTTTGGCAATGTGATTCTGGGACAATTAACAACGACCTAGATGTATTTTCATTTCAAGAGGAGACTGATGAAAAGTGCTACTCAATACACTACCTTGTGACAAGTGACAAGTATTAATATTTATCAATATAATAACTTAAAATATGATTTCTCATTTTGTTGCTTATTTATCCTGTCTACAGTTTTGCTGAGAAGAAGGAAAGTGCACTGCCTTTCCTAACAACTAGGAAGCCTTGCTCAGAGAACAGCGGTAATCAACTCTGCTAGCCTCAGCGGAAAAAATAAAACTTCAGTTTCTGTCAAAAACGTAACAGGAGGTGGAAATGTTTTTGTGTCTAGAGGAAACGTTGCCAACAACAGAAGCTAGTCGTATCCTAAGAACGAGTCTGACTAGAAACAGACTCAATCCTACCTCACGGAAACCAACCTACCAAAGAAAGATAACGTCACAAAACGTAAGCTTGACACTCAATTAATTTACAATTTTATCACTAACTGCTGACTTTTATTTTTTTAGCTGCATTGTCTGTTCAGATTGGAGATATTTCGCGAAGTTCTTCTATATTTCTTGTGCCTCCGGTGAACAATGAAAGCGTTCTTATTTCGTCACCTCGACGCAACCCAGACGCTTATGCTGTCCACCTCCTAAATGGAAGCCATAAGTTTCGCCCAACACCAGAAAACGCAACTAAACGTAAGCTTGAAACGTAAATGACAACAATAGATCTAACTACTGACTATAAATTTATTTTTTAGCTGCATTGTCTTTTCGGATTGGAGATATTTTTCTTTACAACCTGCGTCTCTGGTGAAGAATGGGAGAGTTAACTTGTCGTCACCTCGACGCAACCCGGTCGTTTCTGCTGGCAATCTTTCTACAACAAATCCAGTCGTTCTTTATCGCCGTATCTTTTCCATCAGAGCCGCAAGCGAATTCACACATACACATTCGTGTTTCCTGAATCACAATTGAAGGCTGTAAAACGCCAGGTTTGTCTTAAACATTTGAAATAAATCAAATTGCTGGAGTGAAACTCCTGGTTCAAGTGTCTGATCAGCAAACGGAATTTCAATAGAAAAACTATCTACCTTACCTGTTGAGTCATCAACGTTCGGTTGTTGTGATCTAATGGAAAATAACTTTCTCAGCCTTTGGAGTGAGTTTTCCAGAGCAGGTTTGAATTTACTTTCTGAAGGTCGTGGTGAGTCCTCTTCGGATTCTAGCTCCAGATTTGGAACGAATGAGTTTTGCAGCAGTGTAGCTCCTTTAGCTGAATTTTCTGGACGCTTCACACTGTTTTGTTCACTTTTGTTAAACCGAACGGGTGATATGTCTATTTTCACTTTCATTCGACGATCTTGAAGTGAAGTAGACGCATAACGTGGTTCAGAATCACTAAAAAGTCTGGTTCTCCTAGTTCATGCGTCTGGTAAATTTTGATTCATTTCGTATTCTGGAGGAAGGTTATATTGTCGTCGACTACGTCGTTCGTCCGACATTTGGTTTTACTTTTGTTTTCTGTTCACTTGGCACTGTGTTAACGAAATTGCCATCTCCACCAATTACAAAATTATTATTTGTTGGTTAATGTGATGTAGTGTTATTTGTTATATGACGGGCTAGGCCCACGGGGTGTATGTACTGACGCTGGGTCCACTGTATGAATAGTTAAATAATAGTAAAGTGAGACTGAACTGTTTGGTCCGAGCTGCCTGAGCTCTCAAGTTAATCTGATCTTTATTTCTCATTCTCATCATCATCATCTTTCAATAGTCACAGTAGCACGACACTGCCATAGCGGCACGTGTCGTGTACCTATGTAATATATACATAACAACAGAGCAAAGCGTGCTTACACTTTCTATTTTATTTCGATGTTCAATACAATGTTCAAACATGGATTTTGCTAGTATTTAAGTTGACACCTAGAGAACATGAAGTAACTAGGGCAGTATTAGTCGCTGAAGTCGAAATTTGAAATAAATTTTATAAAGTTCCGAGCATTCAAACTTATCATAAATTGCAACCATTTCACACATCAGAGCTCAATTTCATAATACTTTGCAGGCGAAAATACAAACTCAACTTCTGTGAAATGTTAATAATTAAAACGTACTCCCATTCTGCTTTGCAACCATATATTTAGAAAATGTTACTTGTATATTCTGAATGACGAAGACGTTATTTGGTAACTGTAACAAATAATTAAATGGTCATTATCATATTCATGACAACATCATAAGCTTAAATGCATCGTAAGGTATATAGCAAAAAATTGCATATATGAAACTATGGTATATCTTGGTGATACAGCGTCCAAATTTATTGTATTTTTTCAATTAGAGAGTGTTCTTTGTCACTTATTACTCCACATTAATTAAGAAATCTGTTTGCATAATATTGAATAAAGTTTAATCGTATACAAATACCCGCATGGCTTATTTCAAGTTATTAAATGAGGAGTAAACCTTCAATTTTTAAACCAAAATGGTAAGGCAAGCACCGGTACGCGAGAAGCAAAAATGCGCATACTACCCGTTATCGGTATTTATGGATGAATACGACGACCACATTCAACAATTTGATCGGGATAAAAAAGGACAAATGGGCCATGTTTCCAGCAAGGTAAGCAAAAACGTAGTTTTATGAGGTAAATAACTGAAAGCTTGTTCTGAAATTATACGTTAGCCTCCAGACTAAACAAGGCACAATCCGACTTCAAACTGGTAAACGAACGGAAGATAGTGGCAAAGAGAAAGTGAGTGAAGATTTCTCAGCTTGCAACATAGCTTTGTGAATGATATGTAACTGAAGTCCATTTTCAAGGCAAAACTGAAGAAACCAGAAAACTGATGTCTGTTTGTTATTTTTTATTACAGAAAACCCGAAAATAGGTAGCATTTGTTTTGTAACAACATTGTTGAACGAAATTGAAACCATTTCTTAAGGAATATGATCTGGTAGGTTAACAAATAGGTTCCAGACCCTAATTTATCAGCAGTTGTACACCCTACAACTGCACAGTTGTCTGAATGTGTAAAACAAGTAACTGTTGAAGATGCAAAAGAGAAAGTGGTTTTAATTACCGAGTTTTATGTTACCAGGTTACAGTTTAACAGTCTGCCTCATATGTGACGATTATCAACATAGGCTTGATAACCATCCATTCAGATATTCAGATAGTTGACAGTTGCAACTCAAGACATTGTGCAGAGACCAGACCAAGCTTTCTGATGACCGCTTTTCCATGGCGTTCGGTGAAAGTCAAAAACCAATCGTCAGCCTAACTCCTGTCCAGACTGGAAATCTGGGTGTTAGAGGAAGGTGAAGCGAGCTAAACCTTAACGGTTGACTGGCAAACCAAAACGTTTAAGTCCGGTCCTCAAAAAAAAGGCCAAAACGAACTGGCAAAACTAAAGAACAATAAGTTTCACAAATAAAGCATGAAGGGACATTGGAAGTCAGAATGCCGAAGTTCGAAAACAAAACCCGATGATGAGCCATTCATCACCCGGGCACTAATCGTTGGAGAAAGCAATGACGTGTGGTACAACGACAGAAAAGAAAGCCAGCAGCATTGTGGAAAAGTGAGAGGTTTGTGATTTACGAGGAGTTTTAGACCCAACAGCAAGATAAGATTGCTGATGAAACCTCAGCTGACGTACTAGGCTCCCGGACTGTAAAAGTGGAAGCACTCATCTCAAACCGCTGGTGTGAATTTGGACTATTAAATGTTCAATACATCCCAGGTGGTGTAAACCTGTTCTCAGAGATAATCATTCTGGAGAAAGGTTTTGAAGTGATAAAGAATTCTAAGAAAATAATTGTCTTGTTCAGTAAGGATCAAAAACCAGGAATCTCTGCAAGGGTGGAGGAAAGGTTCTACATACTAAACTTCCGTCCAACGGTGACGAAGCAAACAGCGATGAGAATACTTCCGGAACTGTGGCATGAGAGACTACCGCACATTAATGCAATGGCCCAAAAGGTTCGGCATATGGATTGAAAGGACTGAAATTTCTTCCAATAACATGTTCACCCTGTATTGAGGCGAAATCAAGACCTGAGGACTAACTCAAGTCTGGAAAAGAAAATTAAAAGCCTGGAGAATGTTTGAAATGTAGTGACGGTGAGTTCTGGCAGAAAGAGAAGACTTACATTGTCGAGCCTTCTTTCTAATAAGTTTTATATCCTAATTATCATTCTCAAGTAAGTAAAAGTGTTTTTGAACTAACTGAAAGCTGAATTCGTTAGAATTTTTGCATAAAACAGAAATGCTTAAGCTTATCAACTCATCTGTTTACATCTTTGAGAGTAGTCATAATTGACTTAATTTTTTGAAAGATAAAAAAGCTGTAAAATGGCAAAATGCCAGCTTTTACTATAAGTCAGGTTTAATCTCATTTAATTTGCATGACGAGTCTAAAGTGTAGCAGAAAAAAGGTTTCGAACATAATTTAAGAATGTGAAGGGGTGGAAATAGCAATCAACTTCAACATTTTACCTACTGTTGGCTACACGTTGGTTTCAAGGCTCAAGGAAATGTTCGTAAGCTTCCGAACGGGAACAACAAAACATTTGCTAGTGTGCCGTGTTTGCTAAATACGATTTAGGCTTTAAATTTGCCACTTAAATGTTCCTTTTTAACATATTCAAAAAGGAAATCAATGCAGTTCAATTTGCTATTTTGTTACCTCGATGCGTATTGCTAAAAATTTGCACCCTTTTTTGGTAATTAACATAACATGCAATTCCTGCGATACCAACTTTTTTTAGTACTGCATTTCTACAAACACACAACTTAACTAAAATAATTTTATACACAAGAACTATAACCTAGTTTGACTGGTTGCAATTAACCTAAAATTTGATCTATCGTGACTTTCATTTTTTTGGATACAAACAAGCTAAATGCAAATCAGTATACAAATATTATGCTGGAATCCTTGATTGTTTACCGCTCATACTATAACTAAATTTTGCGAGTGGTGGAATACTGATTAAAAACTCCGCTGTAAATCTTTCAAGTTAAATTTTCAATGAAAATAATTTGAGCATATTAACAATGCCACGTCTCGTTCCGTATATTGAAAGCCAAGATAATGAAAAGTGTCAATATGACGTGGTACACCTTACATGAAAAAATACCTATTTCCCCCCCATCTTTAACTATTTTTAGCACTAAATGAAAAAATGTTTTCTTGAATCATCGTAGTCTTCTTCAGGATGGATGATGTGGATTTCAGTTAAGTTGTTGTTGCTTTGGCAGGGGTAGGCTGTGATATTGATGATGTCAGCAGCGTAATCGGGGAGTAAAAGCATTAGATTCCAATTCCAACTCGATATAGTTCTGCCTGTCAGAAACACAAGAAAGTAGCATCAGCTATTTAATCAACTGATTTTAACTCGAAACGACATGACAATGACATGGCATGCTAACATCTCAATGGAGTAACAGAATTCGTCCTTAATCCATTTTATAGACGCTTAACAATTGTTTAAATTACCTTGAAAGTTTGTGGGTTATAGTTATGTTTATACTTGTGAAGTTACGTCACACAGGTTGGGATTCCATTAAAAATCAAGCTTATCAAACGTATCAATAAAAAGAAAATGCTCAAAAAATAATTTTAATTTGCGTGCCAATATTGATAGATTTAGGATTTGCTCAAATAAAATAGTAAATTAAAAATGATTTGAGCGCAAGATACTGGTACTGAACTGGTTAAGATAACTAAATGTCAGCATAAAACAATAGGTAGTGGCTACATTAAAAGGATAGGAATCATTTTAATTGAAAACCCTTTGTGGATTTATCGGCCATTAAACAAAATTGCCTCACTTTTATATTTTTCTTTATCCACTACAGGGCATGGACATGAAAGTACTTCTGGTAGCTTCCAGAAAATTACCGAGTAGTGAGCTTGAGTATGTACCAGCTAATTGTGTGTTCTACTTGTTCTCTTCGTACTTATGGGATCACATTTCGGTTATATATATGTAAAAAGAAGAGGGAGCTCTTTAGAATAACTTAGATTCAAATGGATTGTAAGATACTAAACACATACGTACGCATGAAATGTGCCATACTTTTGATTTGTAAGAGTCGTACGATTGTCGGCGTTATTTTTACTGCACAATATTCAAAAAATGACCAATTGTGAGCGTTGTTGGAGGTGTTGATGACTCACTGCAAAAATTTTCTACCGTGGAATATGATTAAGTAGGAGTGAATGTGTTTTTAAAAAATACCATGGCTGTATTTTCCCCTCATCTCGTCTTTGTTGCTCATTTCACAAAAAGAGTATTACTGCCTAAATTGTGTATTGCAGTTCTATATCAAGATGTAACTGCGGCTGTCAAAATATTATGAACATGGAAAGGGGAAAATTAAAATACTTTCTGCAGACGTACACTTAAATACATATAATCATCCTGTGCAATGCTCAGTAAACTTTTTGTGGTAGTTTTACTAATAAAAATAAACGGAATGTTCGCTGCATTTTTACGTTATGTATAAAATTGTAAAGTACTGGCATACTCACTTGTAAAATCCTTGCTTATTGATCACAGGAAAAGTCTTGATATGGGTTAATTTGATGTGCGGAAACAGTTCAAATAGAAGCTCGGCCTATTGTAACACATACAAGTGTAGGTTGATGTCATCTTTACGTAGGAACTAAATTGAATAAAGAAACAAAACGTAAATGCAAATCAACAGTTCCAAAATAAAAATGAGAAGTTTGCATTTAGAGTCGCTAATTTTTTAATTATTAATTTGCAAATATTTTCTAAATTTCACCAACCCATTGTTCTTGAAGCTGCTTCCACCACGGAAAGCTTCGTCCTACATTTTATGTTCATGTCGTCACATCCGATTTTCTCCATATCCAAAACAGGGACTCTGTTTGTGCAAACGTTTCGATATATTACTACTAATAATTGAATGTGCAATTGCTTTCAGTTACTAAATTCATAAAACATTAACTGTAGTGGGGAAATTTTGTAATCTTAATAAAAAGTAACTGGGGAAAGTATGAATAATATATCAAATCAAGGTATACAGCAAAAATATGGTTGTCTATAAGTCTAATATATGATTGTAAAGTAAAAAACTTGAAAGGCATGGTCGAAAGATTTGGCTAAAATGACGAAAGTAATAATGCTTTGTATCCAATTTTTTAAAAGTGTTTTTCAAAACGTCTAAAATTATTTTTCAGTGCGCCTTTTATAGAACTCGCCACCATATAAATCTACATTTTTATAGGAATAATCATTGCACGGTTTCACGTTTCAATTTAAAAGCTAAGAAATCGTTCAAAAACATTGAAAGTAAGGCATGCACATATTCTTGAGCATTTGCAAATATATTGAGGACATAGGTTCAATCTAAGTTACATCGATTCATTCATTCATTGATTTGGGAATAAAATGTAGCTTTTAAGAATTATAAAAAAGAAAGGCGAACAAAGCTGTTTCTGGTTCCCCCTTTAATTCGGATAAGACAATAATAGGTTCTCACTGGGCAGACCTTAATCTAATGTGTTATATTAAATGTTTCGTTCCAGTTCACTTTGTATTGTTAAGTTAAAACAAAAAACTTAACCTAACATTTACCTTAATATAACAAATCTACACTTAATAAAGTGAACCTCAAAAGAAACCAAAAACGCGTGAGGATGAAAGTGAAAAGCTATTTCGCAAATCTTAACTTGGTCCACGTTTTATAGGAAACAAGAAGGCTTCAGTAAATAAATGATTTAATTAGTATGAGATAAAATCATGATCCTTACCAGTATTTGAGTTCATTTCTTGGTGCGTTGTTGCATAGTTGAATCCGTCTATCCATAACTTTTTAAGCATGCTCTTCTGCAGGGACGATTCTTGCAGGCGGCTTCATTAAAAAGTCAAGTACTTTCGGAAATGAAAATCTTCTGTCCTCTTGCTTGTCTGCTGAATATAATAAAACCAACAATATTATTGCAGCTGCTTTCAAGTTGATGAAAATGTACATAGTGTGGAACCATTTAGAAAACTTTTGAATTCTTGTTACCCGTAATTGATCCCAACAAGCAAAAGAAAATTATTGCTTTAGGCTTTTAAAAGGAAATCACAATAAATCCCAATTGTTTATTTGTAAAAAGGATAATTGGCTTATCATAATCAATACATAACCATTATAAAAAAATTAAACGAACAGACAAGGAATTTTACATACTCAAGTAAAACTGCAATACCCATTCGAGATATTTTAAAATTGATAATAATGCATATCCGTTTTTGTGCACCTGTTGGCAGAAATGCAAATAAATTTACTTTTGTATTTTACAAGCGTTTTGAGACGACTCCAAATTATTAAGTATTAATTAGGATGAAGAAACAAGCCTGAAAATTACCTTTAGTTTTAGCTGTTTGAAAACCATTTTTGTTTCAAGTAAACATTGTTGATTTTGTTAGTGACCTTTTTCCTTGTCCTAAACTGTACAAGCACTCTCATGATGTAAGATTTTCTCCGAAAAGCTCATTTCTAGAGAGTTATCCATCCTCCTTTCTTATGGGTGACTGCAAATGTAAAAACAAAAGTGCACAATGCCATAAAGTTACGAAAAGGTGGAATTAAACTAAAAACGTTTTGTTTCTTCATCATCCATTGAACTATATTTCGTCTAACACCCTAGCTTCAGCTTTCTTGTATTAATTATTTGTCTGACACCAATATGCATTGTGCTACTATAAATTAAACTCTTTGTATCTGCCGAATTGATTACGAGTCTGTGATGCACTTCTCACATAGAATTGCACACTTTTATTTTACTTCAACCACATATAAAACAGAACAATATCTTTGTAAATAATTAACTAAAACAATTTCACGGAAACAAACTCTATAATATGTGAGAGAGCGTTGTTTTTGTTAAAATTGTACCACTGAAATAATATTTAATCCGAATGTTTTTGAAATACTAAACTGATTCATATATACCCACATGTATTCGTGCTTTTATGATCATTTTACATCAGAAAAAACATTTCGTAAGGTTCAATAATTTTAATTATTTTTCCTAAATGAAATAAAATTCTTGATTACACCTGTTTACCTGTTTACTAACGCACGAAAACTATTGTAGCCCTCATAGTTTAAACTATTCAAACCAGACAATCGAACCACAGAATGAGAATTTGTACTCAATCTTCTCCTCTGAAATACTCAAGAGACGTAGTTTGAGCCCATCCTTAAAGAATTAGCTATCTGTTTATTGCAATTTTTTCACTATAAATTTGTGGTCAAGTGCATAATTTCAAGGCAAGTGTGTTTCATTCCTTATCACAGCTCTCTGATTATAAGCGGAGGCAGATGGATATACATTAAAATTGCATTGTCATTTACCACCTTATTTCTTTTGATCTCCCACTTCATTCAGTTCAGATTGGAGAAAAGTACATACTTGCCGTCTGACCATTTATATACAATCATACCACTAGAAATGTGAAAAGGGGTATACTACAAATTAAAATATGGTTTGGAATTCAACTGTATATTTGCTGTACATATACCTTGCGTGTGCAAGCAAGTATTCCCAAAGTATCTTCATCAACTTTCGTGTTAACAACGCAATGTACTTAAGTTACTAGCGATTCTAGCAACATTTTCGTAAAAGCTACTACTCCTTACTTCTCATTAGAACTGCACACAATGCACCTTAAAATCCATACAAGTATGATGGCAGGATACAAAAACCTGCTTCGAAATCACTCCAATGCAATTTTACCCTTTTCGGTTTGTTGTAGATGTAACAAACATTTTCTATCAAAACGTAATAATCTTGTACATAGATCCTAAGGATTCAAAATTTTGTTTTCGCACATCATCTAACTATTTGTTAATGAGCAAGTAACAGCAAAGGGGAATTCAAACTAGGCTTTGGAATAACAGAGAATGAGAATTGAGACCAGATACCATCATCTCAATTGTCTTCATTGACTTCCAAATGATTTTAATATTTGTACCTATAATCGTAACCGTGCCAAGCATTGCATTTACACCTTATTCCGCACAATTGCTTCCTGTACTCTATAAAGTAGCCTATGAGTTGTAGTAGACATGAAGCATGCATGTTTTCTCATAAATAAATTAGTTTATCGTCCCATCCCATTGCATACAGTTAGAATCAATTACGTTACACTACATATATTTTGTTTTGTTTCGCACATTTCACACATTGCAATCAAGTCGTATGTGGACATGAAACTCTACAAATATTTATATATAATGAAAAGTGTTTCAACTCGCAATTGTAAACTGCAGCTGCACGTGTATTTTTTATTATACGCCTATTTATATTTTGCAGGAAGGTATCCCAATGCTAAACAAGTTATAAAAGCAAATTCCGCTTTCGAGAAAACAAGAAACAGAGTACTTCTGTGGCATTTGCTTATTTTGCCCCATATTTAATTTATTAATAAAAAGCACATTTAGTTGTCTTCTCAATCTTGGAGCTGAATTAGCTATGCACAAAATGAGATTTAAAACGTGTTTGAATTTACTTTATCCTGAAATCGTGATACTGAGCTCATATTTATGAATTGGTTTGTGTATATTTACATCCCAACCTCAAATTTGGAACTCTTCATCTAATTGTCAGCTAAATTCATCATGATAATGATTATCAGATCGTTCGTACACCGGCCATCGTTATGCTTACAATTATTTAGACAACAGCTAGAAAAATAACTCGGGATAAACGATGGGTGAAATGCATGCTGGCATAAAGTGGAGAGAATCCGTTAAAAAGAAACAAACTGAAACTTCATTGCATGGGTAATATGACTATGATCCAAGGGAGGAGACTTTTAATTACATGCATTTTAGAAAATATATGTCTTCTGTCACGGTTTCGGTCAAACTTATTCCGTTTTCGTATCAGAACTATGAGTATCTGTTTACTACTCCTGAAAAGTTTTCATGTTCTAACGAAGCAAGCAATAAAAAGGAAGTTATATACCACAGCAAAAGCCATACTTAGTATGCCCGTCATGAATATTCTGAATGTATATAAATTGTATTACTGCAAATGTTTTTATCTTCAAATAGAATGACATCCAAAAATAAAACTCTAATAAACATTCGATATATGTACCTTTTTATGCCTGTATTATTGACATAAATTGTGCCAAAATAAGCCCTACGCTACTACATCCCGTTTTGATGACTTCAAATAATAAGAATTAAAAGTGAATGCTTAGGTAAAGAAAGCACACCAACTCGTTGTGTTTTTAAAATAAACACATTGAATGGTAATGATAATGCGATTACTATAACAATTACTATCTACGTATGCCAATCTCACTCAAAGTTTTGATGTTATGTCAGATCAAGTTTATTTTGAAACTCAATCATGACGTTCTCTAAAACTTGTTTGAACCACAACGTGATGAAACTAGCTCAAAAACTTTCAAAGTGTCATAAGGGTTGCCTTGTTAACAAAGCCCTTCCGCAAATACTTCCTACGTGATTTGATTAGATGGTTTCAAAATATCTTACCTGGAGCGGAATAAACTTCTTTCGTAAATGCTAGAATTTGCTGCAGTTCCTAGTTGATGCTTATAATAACAAAACTCCAGCCCTATCCGATTTGAAGAATGGTTTCTGCAAGTAAACAGAACGGAAGTGATGGAGAATGTTAACATCAAAAAGAGAATACCCAAAGTACTATTATAGCAATTCGGTATAAAAACTGATATTATTAAAAATCCCAAATTCATTTCAACTCAACAGCTTTGAGACATTTCTGTACCACAGTCCTATCATTTTAGTAGCAGCACTGAGGAATAAAAATTATATAATGGAACACACACAAACAATACATGAAGTACTTACGGGTATTTTTAACTGTTACGATTGCCATCAGGTTGGAATCCATTGAGTTATTTTCAAGCAAAACTCTGTTTAATGTCAAACTAATTTACAACAAACAGCCAAGGTATTTGATTATCAAACCAGCCCAGGAAACAGAATTGTAACAAGAACTCGATCTCATCATCAAATTGTGATAATTTGATCCATGCCCATCCCAAGCATACAATTTCTCAACAGCTACCTTACTTTGAAGGAGGAAGATGGTCATTGCGATGGATTTTGCGATGCTGAAATCATGTCTCCTTTCCATTGCAGTTTATGCAGGAGCAGATTTAGCTGAATATGCATGAGAAGTGAGGGTACTCTCAATTCACACTGGAATACAATATACACAGTTGGTGTGTAATAATATTTTGGATATGTAGTTTTACTAACATCTTTGCAACGAGAAGTATACCTATCATGAAAACTGTGAACTGTAGCTGCAAATACATTTTCCAACTTGTGCTTCATTTTTATGCATTATTCATATCCAATTCAACCTATAGCAAACTTACGGATCAACAACAAAATCGCACTTTTTCTGCTTCACAAAATACATTTCTGACTTTGTTTGAGTTCATGCCAAAATGTTAGATTTGGATGTGAAATATACATGCCTTATATGTCTCGTCTTCATTTAAACTCAATATAATAATATTCTGCAATCATATATATTTTATGCTGACTCAATTATGATGATGGTGATCTAAAATAAATGCTGGTAGCCAAATGCGGTATGTTATTGTGCGCAATGTAAAATGGTTTAATTATTTTGTGGTTGCAGATTGTTTGTTAATGAGCTGCAAAAAGGATAATGATTGCAATTTCGCTGCCGACGTAAATAGATTTAATGGGATTCTAAGGAAAAATCCTCCGCCCCTTCACTGACTGTGGGAAAAGGTCGCTTAAATAATTTAGAGAAATTAACTCTTTACTATCAACTCAATGTGAGGAATTAAGCAGCCGTTTGGCAGAATTTATCAAGATAAGACTACCAACACCAGCAATGTCGCATCCTCACCCAATTTTTAAAGAGCTGAGGATGGAATATGTCAGAATTTCTGAGGTGGAAAGAAAACTGAATAAGCAATACTGCATTTTTGGAATAAGATTGACGTGGCTCTGAAAGTGTACGAATATGTGGAGAAAGAGTTAAAGGATATAGGGCGTCCGGCTCTAGCTTTTGGGTTGTTCACACACAAACAGTTTATGAAACTGCGCCAATTGTTTGAATTAATTAAAAAGTAAGTCAGAATTGTATAAACACACATTTTCTTAAATCGAGTAATCATAATCATGATGATCTTCTTGCTCTAGTTTTTCAGTGAGGAGCTTCCCACACTACTTGCTGAAGAGTGGAAACATCTCTTTCTGATTACACCGTTAAACGTTTGCATCAATCAAAAGGGGCGCTTATAATCCGAGTGAACTCCGAGTTGGAGACCTTCGCTAATGCCGGTGGTACCTGATTTCATTAACAGTGGATGAGTGTATCCTGTATGCTGGTTTGCATGAAGTGTTGAATTAAATAGTTCATAAATATATTTTTGGCCACTCTTTTGGTATGGATAAAAGCTTACTGTATGTTAAAATGCATTTCTGAAACATTTGTGAGTAAAAAAATGTAATTTATTATTTCAATTTTTTTATTTAGTTGTCATGAACATATTTTGGATTCCAAAATCATCATGTTTCTCACCATCGTTCACACAAGGAGTAGGGACAATAGTTAATAATGTTTAGAGTTCCTGTGAAGATCATAATTTTTCAACCCAGAATAAAAGGTCAGCCACTCATGTCAACGAATATAGATGAGTCGATCTGCCTCCAAATCATCCCCCAATACAAATTGAGAAGTAGATTGGTGGTTGTAAAAAATGTATTCACCTTCCTGCATCTGTTATACGTACTCATTCATTCCCTCTACGTGAGAGACTGCTTGTTTTAGTTAGGTCAGTGGACAAGAAAGATGATTATGATGAGTGACGTTTTCTTCAGGAATTTTTATTCTGATCTGGAAGCTGTATATTGAATGAATTCAAATGAAACGGTCTGAGAGGACATTTTGATAAGTTTATTTTATTGCCTAGCTTTCTGCGCAGAACTCTACGCTTTCTTCAGGACATTAACAAATTCTAAATTCTTGCTTTTCTAGCCTATTTAACTTTCGTAAATCATAATTATTCAACTTTCAAACATTTAAATTATTATATGCTACGGATATTTTGTTATTGGTAACAAGAGGTGTAGTTGTACAAGAGCTATATATTATTCCATTGACAGAGAAATGTATCTCTATGAAATAGCATATTCATTACTCATTGTGCAGAAGTAACAAAGTAAAAATAAAGTGAAATTAGAAGAGCAAGTAAGAACTGCGTTTGCCGTTATCATTTGTGTATGTTTAAATATCTCCTGGGTAAAAGTGTGTACGAGGGACTAAAGAATTCGAATTCATGAGAGTTGTGTGCTTTCTTTGGAACATCAGTTAACTTGAAGGCTTCCACTTCAGTTCTTCATCGACCCTTTTAACTTTTAATCGTTCGTAAATATTTATTCCAAGGAAAAATAAAAATGTATCCTTAGGGGTAATGTGAACTTATATTTAACAGTACATTGTACATATTCTCTTTCGTTTATCAGGTTACTCTATAAATTAAACCGGATTATGTGAAATAAGCAATTAATTCAAATGGTAACAGTCAATTCTCTATATGGAGTAGTTTGTTAAAAGTATGGATCTGCCACGCGTTAGCCGGACTGCGTTGAAAATGCTGTAGCTTCAAAACCACGCAACATTTTATAGAAGGCCATGGGTTAAATAAACGCAAATTTGATGTACATACTTTGTCAAGTAGAAGGAATTACAGAAGGAAATCGTCTGAGAGCAACATAACATTTTGTCAACTTACCTCAAAAGTTGGATTTCCTACAATTTTTTCGATTTTTAGGGATTATTGTAAAATGGACAAACGTCACGTTAAGAAAACCGGGTACTACACGGGTTTTTTGATGCAGGGAATGTCATAAACCTCATAATGTTGGGGAAAGTAACCCCAACATTCGAAGGAGAAGGTAGTGCTAACTCATAACAATATGTGTTTAAGTTTTTATTACTATTTCGCCATCGCATTAAATACGTTCAAAAAGTCCGACACAGGCAATGAAAGGTGATAAAGATTACTTCTATTTCGTGAATGATTTTAGTAAAATACCAGAATATTTTATTTCCCTTTTACTTAGAAAAACAGCCCCGTCAGTCCGTGCTCACCTCCCTAATTAAGGGCCTTTGACCCCTAATTAGAGACCTAGCATAAGGCCCGTAATTAGCGGTCTAAGGCCCTTAATTAGGGGCTTTTGTATTTTCATTTCGCCCCGGTACCTTAATAAGCGGCCTTAGGCCCCTAATTAGGACCCCAAAATTTATTTAAAATTTTTTAAAAATTCATTACTTCGAACCCAGACGACGAAAATCAGAATTGCTACGGTCAAAAATTTGCAAATTTAATTAAGTTATTTTACATAACTTCTAAAAAATTATAACACTCAACACTTTTTGTTACAAAAATATTTTCATCAAAACAATGCTATTCAAATCTACTAAGCGAAAATATTTTTGTAACAAAAAGTGTTGAGTGTTATAATTTTTTAGAAGTTATGTAAAATAACTTAATTAAATTTGCAAATTTTTGAAATGGAACATACGAACAGTTCTCTGAATCTGTCTGTATAACTATGTCTAACTATCAATAATCATTGCAGCCTTGCGGCTTCTGGTAGAAAATTTAACCTATAAATTAGGCATTTGTTTATGCATTCAATTACCAACGCTTGTTTTTCGTACTCATGTGATAATGTGCGCTTGATTATGAACGGCTTTGATAGACCACTTCTTCTGTTTTTTGAAGCACATTTAAATAAAATTTTTAAATTAAATAATAGTAATATAACTGATTTCATAGCAATAAAGAGCAACAAATTATTTTATTCGGAGAACATTCTTATTATATTTATAATTGTTCAGTTTTTCAATCCATATAAGCTAATTATGGCACCTTTTGTTACGTAAAGCTGTTTCATTCTAAACGAATATCGGCTTTCTAAGACTGTTTGATTAAAAACCTTCGGTTGATATTTTTCTTTGATTAATACCTTATTGTAAACATTTGTCTTGGAGTTATTTCTTGAGTTTGTTCAGATTAAAATTGTGACATCTACGATAATATCAATTTGCAATTGAAGATGCATTAAAACAGTTAAACTTCTTGAAATCCTTTTTCTCTTTTTAACGTTTCAAAAACTACAAGTTTTGCGTGTATTTCACCAAACGAAAACTCTTTAGAGGACCAAATATATTTGTCTTTGTTCATTTAGCTTTAAGAGCCTAAATAATTTTTTTAAATACTGGTCTGATTAACAAAAGCTTTATGTACATTTTGAAATGAAGGTACATTTTAATAATGAATGAAGTATATATCAGTATTGTAATTTGGTAAGTTAATACGTGTATACCAAAAGAAGCCGCCATTAAATTTTAAACGGATTATCTACCGTCAGTCGAACCGTCAAGTAAAATGTTTGAATGTTGTTATTATAAATGTTTCAAAGTGGTACATCGGTTTTGCAGTATATATTTTAAGCAAGCAGTCTCACCCAACAAACAATGCAATTTCCTGTGCGTTTTGTTGAAAATTCTAATAATGGTAGAACACAATCTAACAGCTAGGCATCGGAAAATAATTGAAAAACTTAACGATTTATGAGTAGTTTTTCACTCTATGTGACCAACAAGCCAGCAAAATGTCCTAGGCGCCACTATTGTATTTACTTTACCCAAAAATGAAAACAAAATATCAGACCGACAATAGTAGAAATTTAATAAAATAAACGATTTTCCTGTAAGCACCGCAACATCCTCAAAACCCCTTTTTCTTAATAAAAGATGTTGCTAAAGGCCATCGATCTATCTTACCGCCTATGAGGACATTCATGGATTAATTCATGCATACTTTTAGTATACATGATTGGACATTTTGTTGCACATTATACCAAGTTCTGTCAAAATTTATTATCAAAACTTGTAAAAATTAGGTAACTCGCTCGTTTGTGTACGTACTACCAAAGGGTAAACTGGGGGACTGTAGAACTTCTCCAATACGGAACCAAACTGGGAAGTTTTGCACTATAGTTTCCTCGTATTTAATTGTTTTTTAGAATACTTTGAAGGGAATTATTCTGCCAACTCGATGGCATATCTTAAGTGTGTACTTAAAAATAATCAGACATTTAAATTTTGTTTTCTGTGGTGTCGTTTTGAATATAGCTGTGATATGCATGTATACATTATTAACAGTGGACAGCTCAAAGTTAAAGTATTCATTTTTACCGGTTATTTACATAGAGGCTCAGGTAGAAATAATGTACTTACAAGTTACACTGATGTTATTGCAGAAGTTTCCGTTGATGTAAAACATGAAATAATTAGCTAGAAAGAATAAAGAATTCACGATTTAATATATCTAATATTCACGATTTAATATTTCCTAATACATACACAGTTTAAGCATCATTATCCACTCATTTGACCACCCAAGCATACTTACTTGAATTATATATTGTTTTCAGGAGTTACATTCATATAGTTCTAACTGTCCATTTCATCTCTTTATAGAGCTTTGGAATTCCGATAGTTATTTCTTTTAACGTGTTAATTATTACAGACTGAAGCATTCAAACAAATATCCTCAACGTCACAGTGTGACGCAATAAATATTTTCTCCGACACGTTCGTTTGATGAGTCCTGTGGATTCATCTACCAGTAAGAACTTGGACACAATTTTTTGAAAAATGCAGGTTGTTGAATTAGAGAGCTCGTGGCAAACGACACTGGTGTGGCGTTTGCTCTGCCTCTTTCTGCAATTACCATTTTTAAAATAATTTATTGTTGCAGTCAGCATATAGCCATTAGAACATTCACAAATGGGAAATATAATGACACTCAACTTTCCGTTTACTAAGTATAACGTTGGCGTGTTGACACTTTAAAAATTTTTACCAATAGAGTAGCTAGTACAAGGACAAAAGTTACTAAAAAATCAAATAAAAGCCCTAATGTATCAATCTGATCAGTGGCTAACAGATTAACAGTTGGGACAAGTAACCGAAAAAGCTAGAATGCCAAATACCACCACTACAATACTATGGTACTTTGTATAAGTGAAAACGTTTTTTTTTTGGGTTTAGCTGTGTTTGGGTTTAATAAGAGTTAATTTTCTATGCCAGTGAATGCACAGGAGACAGGTGTGTTATGGTTTGCGGTCAGACACCGACTGACGATTTATTGGTTTCAACTACTACATACTTACTTAACATTCTCCTGGAACATTATTACATGCATCGTTTTTATATTATGTCTTTTCAGCTAACATGATCGTACCAAGGAGTGGGAATTTGACGGAGGGTGCACAAGGTGCAATAGGCCAGCCATTTTTAATTTTATTACTCTTTCTATCACGTTGCAACTTGTAATGTGAACCTCGTTTTTCCATTTAAGTATAAAATCGCTTCATCATATGGAGTTATATTATGCTTCTAAATGTATGCTAAAGCAAGTGTGGATGAAGGCAGGTGTGTTGTTTGTTGCGGTTAGCCACCGACTGACGAATCATTTATTTCCAATATCATTTTCTCAACATCGCATTCAGTATATATCATAACATACAAATGTTACATATGTTCTTATTACGTGTGAGTTTAATCAGAGCAAGTAAACTCACTCTAATCTCACTCTCGTACTTCTTATCGTAAACACACTGGTGAGTGGAGTGAACTCTGGTTCACTTTACTCATTATTCTACTTTATCGCCTTGCAAACCCGTTCGACCATCACGGGTGTGCAAGTCCACTTTTTCTTTTATATTTTTATCATTCATCAGTGTGTGAGTTGAACTCATGTTCACCTCACACACTCGATCACTCTTTCAACCTGCTTATCAATAATGTTGCTAGTAACGATATCCTAACCTACAAACTACTTGCTATCTAATATGCTCAACTGAGCACTTTCGTATGTAGCTAACTCTCCTCTACTAAAAAAGGCAGTCGACCTCGACTGTAAAATATCATCACTGTTTCTTATCAAAGCGGTTCTACTCATCCTTACTACTACATTTTATCTTTATCGTATATATATTAAGACTCATAAACTCTTACTTTTTATGATGACTACACTTATAGACTTACATGTTTTAATTAGAGCTACTCATTCACGTACAGACGTGACGTGAATCATTCTTCATGTTATCAACCATATTCTTACGTGTTGCGTCGCTTAGTCGTTTCAGCTGAGGTTGCTCCTTTTCTTCGATGTATCCTATGCGTCTCTCGCCACGTCTGGCTGTCCGTCTAATGTTATAGTAAAGGGTGTTTCGCTTTCGCTCCTTTACTATAGTGGCGTTATGTTTATTCCTTTTTCATGAGCATCCTCGCTCATCAGTTTGCTTTCATGCCACTTTCTTGTTTATTGAGTTTCCACCCGTATTCACCCGACTCAGCGGTTTTTGTTGGTTGGATGACGGTCCTGGTGTTGGATGAAATACAAACCATTCAGTCTTTGACCTTCTCACTTCTCTTCCTCCAGACTTTTACCTCTCTGCAATCGGCCATTGGTTATATTGTTACATCAACTTACGTTGGATCCTCCCGGGGTAAACATCACCTTGCCAGGGGAATTTATTCCCGCTTCACCGAATGACATCAGAAGCTGGTGGCGTCTTTCTGACGCTCAATTCCTAGACTGTGTCCGCTGTCTGGATATCTCAAAACCGGGAAATTATGGCGTGCTAGTACTGGCTAGAGGTAACGTTACGGAATCTCCCCTGCTCTGTCTGCGCTATCCGTTTCCTAACGGGGCGTGGACGGCAGTCCATTATTTTTACGGCGGTGGATTTGACTGCCGGTATGAATTCCTTCCGCGGTACAACACGAGCAACATTCCCTCGCGCTATGGTACGTCTTATCCATCTCCCTCCTTACTCATATAGCTGTAACCTGCAACATATAATCCCTTTTTAATTGATTATTTTTTTTATATTTTTTAGAGGGCGAGTTACTGGAACGGGAATACGAGCATAATGTGACCTTGCCGACCCGCTTGTCCCCGACCGACCAGAGGTCTTGACGGGGCGACTCGAGGAGCATAAACGCACACCAATTTTTGCAGGGTCATATTCTCCCACTTCATGGCACATCTCAGCTTTTTGTTCGTTGCTATCTCAGCTCATACTGCAGACACCGCAAAATTCAATCTATTTTTCGTTGTGGGCAACAGGTTCTCTCAGTATGTCTGTCCGCTTTAGATGGTAGGTATTCCTTCCGCTACTTAAGTAAGGATTTGTACGCAACAGGCTGATTTTCCTCACGCTTCATGAAATTGCAGAGCGTCGTTTTTCTTTCAGTTGTAGAAATATTTGATATATATTTCTATGAAGGTTCGGAATGAGCGCAACGGAGTTAAAAGGCTTGCCTACCTGGGAGGATAACTCCCAGGTAGCAGCGTAACGTTATGTTTGGTTGATAGCAACTGAATGTCTCTTTGATTTATTCGGCACCATCATTTTATATGTTTTTTGATGTATGTCTAACTACGTACTAAGTTTTTACGGTTACTAACAAAGGATACTATTTTGAGGAAGAAGTGCGTGATGGCAATGAAGGACAACCTTGGTCGCACAATAAGATGTGCGTGACACACTTTTTATGCGTGAATGCTTTGCATCCGCATTGTCAATCAATACCGCATCTTCAACTAACCTTGAAGATATTAATTCGTTAGCGCGTGTCCGTCACGAGCAACATGAGCTGAAAGCATGATTGCTTACATCTTTCCCTCTCTAACAAAATAAATTTTAGATATAAAATTTAAACTTTAAATTACATAACCTGTGCAGTGTGCATTTTACTGCATCTCACAAGTATATAAGAAATAAATTTTCTTAGCAGCTATATCTAAAGCTATAAGGGTATAGTAATGATGAATTACGTAAAGTTGCATTTCTGCAAAATTTGCATTTTCAGCTTTTCCAAAGATAAGGAAATGTCATTCGCAAATTTACGCTGATCGGGTTGTTCTTAGAGCCGCTTAATTAGGCTTTTACGTCCGACTCCGATTTGGAAGGTGGTATATAATATTAACACTGAGAAGAGATGGTCATTCAGTTTTCATATACAATTCAAATCGTGAATCGTGGAGAACTTATAAGGAAACTTTACATCGAAAAATTCGAAGGTAAAACTTATTTTAAACCTGATATATGTGTATATTTATATCTATATATCGAATACATTATTCAAAGTTTTTTGATTGATTATATATATATGTTTACGATGGCTCCCAAATCTGACGATGGTAGTACGCAGACACTACTGATTAGTTAGTCGAAGAAGCGATCAATCTTTCTTCAATTTCTGCGCATCTATGATTGGGTAGTCAGAGAAACAAACTTTGGTGGCAAGATAGACAACTTTTTAGTGCATAAAAGTGCATCAACACATACATCATTTAAAGACAAGGTTTGATAAGACGAGCATTTAAATGTGGTTGGAAATCCCCTGAATTCCCCTAGTATAGTATTCCCAAGTGAAATCTTTTGGCAAGGTTCTTTCTCTTAAAATGATTCAGTACAAAATCTAAGAAGGTAAATATTGACTGGACAATGGAAATTCAATTAGATGCATGCTGTTAACAAATTTGCTGCGACTGTTTATTAATATCAAGTTGGTTTTTACAGTGCAGTTTATACTTTGTTAATTATATTATTATTGGACTCAAATTCATTCGAGCTTTAGACTCATTGAACATATACGTGCATTAAGTTATTTGCATAACTTAATGAGTCTTGACTAGCATGACCCCCCATGTTGAATATTGGAAAGGATTCATGCAACATTAATTAAACCAGTTTAAGTAGTGCAGCTGTAAAATATCATCCAATATAGTAATGGTAGAACTAATCGTGAGTTTTGTAAGTTTTAAAATCTTTAAGACATTTCACATTTGAGAGTCCAGCTTCATGCATAAATTGCAACACATGGCCCTCTCAGACTTGTTAATTATGTTTTAACACTTCAAACATGAATTATAAGTAAGAAGTATAACTATTCAGAAATTTGATAGTCGCATTTAAGCCGCATATAATTAAAATTAATGGGCAGGGATTAAAATTCTTTTAGTAAACGAAAGGATTCACGTTTGAATCCGTCCGGCCCCGACCAAGCGTTTTGCCAGCCGTCCGGCCTGGACCCGTTGGTCCACCTTGGTCCATCGTCGCTACGGCCCTGGGGCTATCCCTAATCAATGACGAGGACGAAAATAAGAATCATAAAATATTTGTTGATGTGACGTTCTTCAAAAAATCTCTTTACCTTGGCTCCTTACTTTTAAATGTCCTGTGAGTACGACAACAAAATACGTACGTCCGTGATGGTAATTTGTACGGGCGGACCATGCGAATGCTAATTTTGCCGCATGCATAATCACGCTATGAATTGCCTTAATTTAGTGTCCTTATTTTTATGCTGAATTAATGTAAAAATCTTGCTGTATCACTTCTAACGGCGTAAACAATTACAAATGACCAAAGTATAGCCCATTACATATAACTGTGCAGCATCTGTCTACAAATTAGATGGTTAATTTGATAATATGAAGTTGAAGATATGTTTTTCAGCAGTGATGCGTTAGATTCATCATTGGTACCAAAACATGTTCTTTTTGAATAAAATATAAGCAGGAACTAAAATACTTGTTCGTGTGAATACTTGATTGTGCTTAGCGAAACAATGGAAGAGTTATTATTGGTTTGGTGGTGTTGGTTGCATTCAAGTGCACCTATCTTATTACCCAGCAATAATAAAACTCAAAATTCCTGCTTAGCTGTATGGAGACCAAGGTGGGAAGTAGGATAGCAGCTCAATCATGTTCGTCCAGTTTTTAATAACAGCGGGCGTTGACTTTTCAGATATTTAAAGGGTTTCCAATTTTCAATTCTACAATCTTCAGCTCGATGGTGCTTCACAGACTCAACATTGTTCCCATTTTGAAAATGTTACATTCTCTTGCTTTTAGATTCTTTTTCTCAGGCACTTGAACTTTGTGATCCTGAAGCTATCGTAAAGCGGTATTATTTTAACTTGGTACTACGATTTTACCTGCAATTCTAGTTATTACGTTTTTATTACGAGTGAACATACCTCCGTTAATCTCAGGTTTTCAGCTGCCCACAGCAAAATCTCCGCTTGATTTCATTTTAATTACTGTCTGAGCATCTAATGTTTTCTATAAATAAACAAAACATTTTTAAACTTTGAAGTAGTCATAAGTTGAAATTTTTGAAAATAATGTAAAGAACCGACACGTAAATGGAATGCATTTATCAAGTTTTACTTATAAAAAA
>LJIJ01002474.1:0-26754 GCA_001718145.1 Orchesella cincta
CAACAATCTCCACTGGAGCATCAGACTGTGACAAAAAATCAGTTCCACATTTTACGATAACGTGTTCTTGAGTTTGGGGCGTTATTTTTTGGATTGGCTTCCTTTGCGAGCTATTGGCAAAAAACCTTTGTTGTTGTTTTGCTGCTTGCTGAAAATGCTCCTCATCGTTTTTTAAAACGTTGCTCGTCTTCAACTTCAATTTGTCTTAGAGACGCTGCAATCGCTTAACAGAGTTGGTCGTCTAGTGGGATTGCTTCGGTCTCATCATAGATGACTTCTTCTTCAGCGTCAACCTCCCTATCAACCTTATAAGCCCCTGCTTTAATGTCTTGATAATTCTCTATATGTTCGGATAATATATAAAAATGACGTAGATATATTTTACTTGTAGTATATATCTTTTAGTACTAATTATTTCGTGTTTTACCGTGGTGCTGTAAAGATCCTTAACATCCTAAAGCGGCGGACTTTATGCGTAGGAATCCTACGGAAGCCATGTCGTTTGCGGTCGCCCTGTTGTAGTGGTAATTCATAATTACCATCCGTATGCATACAAATTATTTTAAACGACTCATGAACGAAACTTACTCAAAAGTAATACTGGACCAGAAAGTAACAGTCTTCCATGAGATTGCTTGACAGGATCCCTTAAGTAAGTTAAGTAATTAAGTAATAAACCTGTAAATCTCTGTTACACTGAAGATTTAAAACTTTTTATGACATAAAATTATCATGATTTTTCAGATGTGGGCCGTACTTACTGAAACACACTACACCAAAGTGATTTTCTTAAAATTGTTAATGCATGCGTGTTAAGCTTTAGCAAGCTATTAGCAAGTACATTTACTATTCGAATACATGAGTAAATTGATTTTATTATAATCTAATTGTGCTTTCTGTGTACTATCAATTGGGGAGTCAGTGTTCAAATGATGGATGAAGATGCGCACGGATATTACACATTTTCTGGCGTATCTGTGCTATTCGAATGTGCCGGAACGCGTGACAAATTGCGACTCGTTTCTACTGATAGTATAAATTTTGACCGCTGTGAATCAATTAATCTTGTGTTACACTAAATAACTAATGGTCTAAACAACAACTTATTCCAATAAAACCAACGCGACATTGCACTTCTGAATATGGATGTATTTCATTTGACCTGTTCTCGTGGAATGCCTGCTAATGATGGACAGAATCATCTTAGATTTGAAGTGCCAGCTGAAAATTGCTAGCAATCACACCATGTCCAGTGTTAGTGGTGGTTCTTTGTACATAAATGGCATGCTCAGGTTAATTCGTTGCAGTTCTATTTTTTAATCGTAGATTCAAATGAAAAATATAATGTCTCTTTGTGAAAATTTGTGACATATATTCGACGAAGATTGAGAATTGAAAGATTTAAAAAATTCATTCTTTCTTTCAGCACAAACTGAACTATGAAGATAAAGACACTGTCGACTCCTCAATTGTAAGTTTATACTGTTTTGATAACCTGAAAATCTTATTTCCGGTGGTAAATCCAGTATATATTTCGCGGTTGAAAATGCTTATGCGTCATTACCGCCGAAGTTTAGAAGGCACGAGTTTGAAAACTTACGGTTAATCAAAACGTATGGAACCTATTTTGGGTGCAATTCAACATTTAGTGGAACATACAAAGCTTAATGGGAAAACACCAAATGTCCATTACCATTGCAAGTCCACCCGCATCCTTTCTATCAACAAATTTGTAGTGATAAATGTTATTGTTTAAGCCTTTAGAGAACTTAAAACCTGGAAATCATAGTAGAAAGCATTTTTTGAGTGCAGCCGATAACGCTGCAAGTTGTATCAGCAATACGAAACCCCCAAACGAGAATACCAGCGGAGCCAAAAATTCCTACAAGGAAAATAAGCTGATAGTTCATGCACTAATTGTGGCTGCAGAAGTTTCATATCTGCATCAATAGCGTTGATATTTAGCCAATTGTGACTATGTTAACCTAAAATTAAAATTCATGATAAGGTAAACTGAACATGAGTAATAAGGAGGTTTATAGATCTGTGGAATTTTCTAACCAGAACATTCATCATATTCATTCAGAGCATCTGCATCTAAAGGGCTAAGGCCTGAGGTTACATCGGGTCCACATCCTATGTCCTTGTCAATCCTAGGTTATCCACCCCCACAGTTGTAGCACTGGTAGTGCATATGACTTGGTATCCCACTGTGGTTCAAAGGCGTTGAAACTCATGCTGAAAAACCACATATTCCGATCTTTCAGGGCGCTGATACTCGTGTCCTGCAGGCTGTGTGACCTATTACTACAGAGTATTTATGCATACAGTGTTCGCTAAGCCAAATAAACTGCTGGTCGTGACGATGGCACACGTGCAACAGTCCACAGAAGGAATTATACATCTTAAAAGTAACATAATTTCTTTCAAACAAACATGGTTCGAACCCCTTACCTCCGTTGTTTAGTATCATACCACCCTCCGCATCTTCGGAATTATTGTTATTTACAGCAGGCATTTGCCATTCGTCTGTTGCACTCAAAGTGCGCTGTGACACACCAGAACTTGAACCAAACAAAGAATTATGAAAAGCTAGTAAACCGTGTGAGACATTTCAGGAATGCCGAATCCTACGATGAAGACTTCTAAAATCAAAAAATATACTCAAACATGAAGAAGTGTCGATAAGCAGTACTTATTTAAATTAATTTTCATGTGCTTACCTGGATTTGAAAAGGTTTAGATTTCTTGCGCAGAGACAACAACTGCGCAATGCAAACGTCAGGGATGATAAATGATCTAAGTTCACTGTTGCTTTTATAGACTAGTTGTTCCAGATTAGTCATGGAGCTGGGCGCTGTCCAATCGCCAACTAAACTTAGAAAGAATGATTTGTGGACCAAAATCTCTTCTTGAATGTTCCATCTGTTCTAGGAATGGGGTTTCAAAACTGTCCCACCTGTCAGTTCACTAAAGAAATCCAGCAATTTGCGGTGAACGTTTGTCTTGTATATGTTTTATAGGTTTTCACGATTTCTAAAATTAGTACCCCTTACGTACCAAATTTGCAAAACAAATTCGAGGATATAAGTGTAATAGAAACCTTAAGGTATCGAAAGAACAGATTTGAGCTTCTTATTATCGCGTAATTGATATCCAGTTGTTTCTATGGTCTAATCTGTCTGTGTTGATTTGTTTCTTCCGTAAAATGAAATGTGATTTAATTATTCATTTGAAAAAGGAGCTTACAAAAGCAAAATTATGACTTACGACGACTAAAGCTATTCTGTATTAGATTGGAAGACTATTTTTTCATATTAATAAGCACCGCAACGATTTTTATACAATCAGTTTTGACAAACTACCGTTTTGCTGATAATCGTTACGGTTAAATATTCCATCATTTCAATGATTTACAATCTTTACGAACGTCATAAGACTGTAAACCTAAAGTATGTGAGCAACTTGGTATGGGAAGCACATAAAACGTTGCACGACAAAGGGAACATTTTGTATGAGGTGAATCGGGAGCGTATTGCTCAGGTTCGTGTGCGCGAGTAGGAAATTGCCGATATTCACTAGATGTTTTATTCCTTGATTTTGTTGTACCTATTGTAAGAAAAAATCAAGGTTACTTGAATTGTGGAATTTTATGATTAATATCATGTGGATGTCAACGCAAGACACAGGCCGAAACGGGAGAGGGGGGTAGGCTGTATTGACTTACTATGCCCCATCCTCACCTTATATTAAGAGGAAACGCAGTTGTACATGTTGTATGTCTGGGTTAGGTGAGGTAAGGATATGCCATAGTCGGGTCAATACAGCTAATGCTAAAACTTCCATTTGATGACGGAACATTTAAAAGTTGTGTTCTCAAATGTGTTTTTTCCATGTAACAGTCGAAAACCGCTGGGTATCAAGTCAGTGCCTATTGCGACCCATTTTTTGAAAATACGGTTCGCATAATTGTGTGCTTATTCCTTTGCTAAAAAATTTACAATTTTGAGATAAAAATAAATAAAGTATTAAACCAAAATGTGATGGCAATCATGGTGAAAGAACTATATAAACATCACGCTATACAAATCTAAGCTGATTTATTGTTCAATTTGCAGTGATAGTAGACACATTTAAATTAGTTTTATCTAAGTAAGTTCTATCTAAGTTTCGTTTACTACTGATTATTAATTCGTATTTTCTTACTAGCTAGCTTACTAATGGAGATTTTATTCGCCTTGTAGTAGGTTCTAAAGCTCTTGTCCGGATCTTTGTCATTGGAATATCGAACACTGTGGGTAATAAATTGCGATAGAGCAGTCAGATATATCTTGTCATTAATGACTACCAGCAAGTCATCACCACAACCACGGCATCCAGCTAAACGGTCTTTGTCCTGATCCAGTTTTGCTACTGCCGTATTTAAAGTGGTAATCATGTTTCGCATCAATCGAACAAAATGAGGGCGTAGTATTTCTTTCGATCTTTTTATGGCCATCATAACCATTTTATGGAAAAAGTGAGCACTGCGAGAGATAGGGTTTCCATCCAACCCTGTAGGTTTTAGTGAAGCGTTTTTATCGAAAAGCTGCTCAACATAAGTTTCCGATAGTATTGCCATTGAGAAAGCTGCTGAAAGATCTTCAGTCTCACGTTTTCTAAGTTTTTCAGCGCTCCTGCAAGCAATACATATAATAACCTTGAAAAACACAATATATAACAAAAATTGATAGGTCCAGAGAGAAAACTTACAATATTTTATTATCTGCCTTCATTCGAAGTATTTTTCCATTCGTCTCCTGGAAAACTTCTAAAATTCCAGTATTCACGAGGCGTTTGATTTGTTGGGTGTGTGGCTTGAGACAATGTGTTCTTAAAACCCTCACGAAGAATTTAATGAGCTTATCATTGGTATCTAAACTTTTCTTGTAGTCAGCAACCGTCGTGCGTGTGTCAGAGGGACAATTACCTAATCCATGGAAGATCAACTTATCAACTGATGCTGTTACTCCCGGTTCAATTGTTAAATACTGTGTTTTCCACCCAGGATGTTGAAACACGTCTATAGAATTGTCATCCATGAAGAACACCTCAACCCCTTCCTCAGTTTTTCTGGACGATAGCCACCCAACACGGAACGGGATGCCTGGAGTGAAAACGTATGCCATCGGAGCTTGTTGGCTTTTCGTTAAAGAAGCAGGAATGGTGGCATGTTCATCTGGGATGTACAATTTTCCAGGCAATGTTGTCGTCGCTTTAACAGTTTTTCTAAATTCTGCAGTGAAACTGGATGGAGAGTACAGGAGGCCAAGTTCAGGATGAAGATGAACAGTTTGATTTGCATCTTTTCCGTCCGCTGTTGTGTACATGAATATACCAGAAACATCGCCATGGCCTTCAAGGAATGTTCCTGTGCCTCCGGTCTCGTAGAGAACACCATGTGCCTTGCCGACCTCGGCGTGTTTTTCTGCCAAGAATGTCCGACCGCTCACTATTGATCCAGCAACTACTGGTTCATTGTCGGTTAAATAAACAATGCCAAATTCACCAGGTTTGTCGATGGTGAGTACCCCAGAAACACCCTTTCCGTTTAAGCGAAGTGTGGCGTATAGCAAGCCTTCCTGCGCGACCCCCAATTTGCTCTTGAAGAATCCTTTAACACCATCCGGGTTACTTTTTGCTTCTTCCAAAAGAACATTTAGCTGTGTCGGCTTAAACATGAGGTGTTTGTTATCCGGCATGTAAAATATCTTTCCAGAGACGTTTGAGAGAGAATCCATATCTATCGCTACTTTTCCAGCCTCGAGCATTAGAAAATCGCCTTCAATGCCATCACTCGAGACAAAAATATGAGCACCAGTATTCATGGGGAATGCAATGCCACTTCTGGCATTCTCCGAATCATCAGCCGAATCATCCTCACCAGCCTCCGAATACGGATAGTAACCGATTCGCTGCTCAACACTCGCTTCGTCTGCTTTTTTGGCTCTATGACATATCTGCAGAACATAACCTTCTTTCTCGTGAACGTAGTAGGTATGTTTCACATCGCTACATTTCCCTTCCTCTTGGTCACTCCCATCATCCATGGAACGCCCAGCAATGCCTGTAACAGTGGTGGTGAAACACATAACCACCATCATTGGAAGAGGCTTCCTACCAGGTATGAAATAGCCCCACTGCCCCTTTGTATCTGGCGTGATAATAAATTCGTCCATCTCGTTTAGTTTCAAGCTCCCAGGGATTCCATTATCTGGCGTTTTACCGTTGACGCTCAAACTCTCATCCAAATCGAGCAGACCTGAAAGTTTATTATCTGCTTCCTTTACTTTGGTGTATGCAGTAGGTTCATCATCTGTTATAATAAAACAAGCACAAGATTAGTTACACCTTATTTCAATTGGGGCAGCGTGAGAAATTTTAGGTAAAACATAACATAGTTAGTTGGTTACCTGGAATGAATTTGATGACTTTGCCTTTATCAAGAGGATAAACTTTGCCGTGTAGTTTGTTTTCACCAGATATTATAAACATTGCACCACTTTTGAATGCCTCTGGTACAATAACATTTACTCCGGCCGTTCCTTTGTAGTAACCTCCTTTGATTTTGACTCCAGCCGTTTTATCTCGTTCCTGCTGCCGAAACCAAATCATAGTTTGGTCGTATGCAATAATTTGACCAGCTTCGTCATATGTAAATTGGTTGACGCCTGGAGGAGGTCTCCATCTTCCTTCTTTTGGACTCGTTACAACAATGAATAGCCACTGATTCTCGTCTTTCTGAATGACCGTGCCGATAATCCCACCACTAATTGAGCCGGCAGGGTAGAACACTATTTGGATGGTAGATGGAAACTCAGCCGCCAAATTATTTGAGCGACCATTGTAATCTGGAATAAACGTCGCGTAATACGTTGCTCCTGAGCAAGCAGTCTTGGGTTCATGAGTAGTTAAAAGTCCCTCAAATTTGATAGCGTTTGGATCCGTTGGTGGGCGGTCGTTTGCAACTAACGTGCCAGTGGCACCCGCTCGAGGTATGAAAATATTGATGTTACCGATTCCTACAAAGTACATTCCCCAAATGTACACTATTTCAACAGAAAGTCCAGAATCTCCACCATTTCCTGCCCCTCCATCTGGTCCATCTTTTGATCCTACCAAATCCACTGCATTGTCTACAAAATTAGAAGTCACAAAAAATCCATACAACTGAAAAGTTTTTTGAACTGCATGAAACATTTAATAGACAAGTAATTATGTAAACTATATGTTACCAGGAGGTGTGTTTGGTGGATCCTCTTCAAAGCTGTATTCCGCTGCGCCATTAGGACTCTGATTTAAGGTACCGTGCACTTGAGGATGCGTATCCGCTTTTGGAACTATCTGACCGTCTACTGGGAGACTAACCTGAATAACTTCGCCAATCGTTGGTCTGAATTCACCCGATGGACCTCCTTTCGAAAATATGTACAGTCCTTGTGTAGGTTGACTATTCACCACGTCAGGGTAGAATGTTACTGGTTTGGAATAGAAAGCAAGTTTTAAAATACATGTTCTTTGTGAAATAATTGCTTCGTTCGAGTAATCCTTGATTTTTACCTTCAATACAGATTCTGTCATCAGCATCAAAATATATTTTGCCATTTTTCTCCGTCAACATACCGATAGCAGGTTGACCTTGGGTATTTTTCTTATTCTAAGAATGGAAAACGTAAGTCTAGATTAATATAAATATTTAACCTACTTAGGGCTATATCGTTATATTTCACGTACTAAAATTCCAAGTTGGTTGAGTGGGATTTTTATCGTCGCACCAGAAACGATAAACTGGCCAGCAGCTTCGTGCTCAGTCTTTGATGGAATGAAAACTCCCCGGATCAATGTATCTTCAGAGCTATCAGGCCTGAAGTCCGCTGTAATGAACAAATCCGCAATAATATATTATCCACTAGAACAGTTTAGCAGAACAAGTCAATAAACATACTTAAAACGGATCCAGGTTTGTCGTTTTTGAAAGCATAGGGCTCTCCATCTGAGGCAGCCGGATAAATAAATCCAAACACGGATGCAATCACATCGGTTGGTGAAACCTAAGATCAAGCTTGATTAAATAAAATGCTTCCGTGTATATATTTAAAAAATCAAATAAAAATGCGCATACAACAAGTCCATGAAGGGGAAGTGCGGATTGGTCAATTTCTGCGGCGGGATCAGGAACAAAAGACATTTTATCTCCAATAACTGTTACGGTTCCTTTTATAGGCTAAAAAGGTTTACAAAATCCATTAAATTCAAAAATTTTTTTTTAATAATCATTATTTATTACCTTGAAAGTATCCAAGTCAGGATAAAAGTAAACTATTCCAGTACAAAAAATAAGAAAAAATAAAATCGGCATTCATTCACAAATGCCTTTACCACATTTTTTAAATCATACCTTCAGTAGGTTGGCTTTTGTCATTGGAATTTGTGTTAGCCGTTTCTGTAATGAACAAATTAAAAGAATTAGAGGATTCCAAAGAGCTAACCGAGAAAAATGTAATGTTATTTACTTGGAGAATCAGTGCGGAATTCACAGAGGTCATCAGGCGTCAGCGGGGTCATCAAAACACCCACCTTGTTCTGTTTTCCAGATATTCTCAAAATACCCGGGGTCGGTTGGGTGGGCACATGAATGGATTCATCGGGCTGGAAACGGAAGTCGCCGTTGGTACTTATCACGTATCCATAGACCTCCACACGTGGGTTGTTGTTTGCAACGAATACTGCTGGATCTGAACCTAGTGGGTCTGCATAAAATATAAAAAAAAATCATTAGAGTTATATGACATTGTCAACAGAAAAACGTGTTCTATATGTTTGTATTCTGCTCACCAACGATGAACACTGGAGGTGTGGAAGCTCTCTTTGGTGCTCGAAATCTTTCCAACCAAGCAAAGAGTAGTTTAACCTTAATTTGCATAGATAATAGGATTGTGAATATTTAAATGTGAAACTGATTTTGCATACCTCCCCTCAAGATCTCCTGCGGGATCACCAGGCATTCTCAGTGTGCCTCTAAAGTAGTTAATTTTGGCCTCTTCAATCTTGTAAGGAAGGAAAATCAGAGGCTTTCCACGTTCTGGGGTTGATGTTGGAATTTTTCCTTTGACTGCAAAAAGCTTCTTATTCTGGCCATCCATTGGAAGAATAATTGCTGAAAACGGTAGCATAAACAGAAACCTTTATGTATAGAATAAAAGTTAAAAAGTAAAAGAGTTCAAACCAAAACTACCTTGTACTGCTTTATCAGGTTTTTTATCTTCAGGAATAGACGCTTCTTTATTATCTTCCGTAGGTTCGTACACCATGTTGAACGGCCAGTCGTCATTCTCTTCTGCAAACACTGGAGTTGGAGCTGCAAAAAATGTATGACAATTGTTGTTAGCAGGTGGATACTTGCAATTTTGAATTTAAAAAAGAAAATTCTTACTTTTAAGCTTGGCAGGCTTCGGTTTGACACTGTCAACTGGTGCTTTCGGTTTGGCATTGTCAACTGGTTCTGAACGTGATTCTATATAAAAACGCATTACAAAATGGGGAAATGTGAAACATTAGAAATTAAAATGTACAGACTCTCCCACATACGTTCAGGCTTTGAAGGTTCCTCGGCGGGCTTGCTGTTTGCAGTAGTTGCAGGCGATGCAGGTTCAGCAGCGTTCTCTTTTTGCTTAGCGTCTGGTGACTTTGGTCCTTCCATTTCAAAGGTGGGCTCATTTGAGTTATACTGCATTTTACCTCCAGCCGGGAAAAAGGTGTGTGGCCCCGAAATGTGATTCGTAAACAGCATCCCTCTCACAACCGAGCTATCATCCACAAACGAAACAGTAACCGAATGCTTAGGTTCGGTTAGGGACGCTTTAAAGGTTTTAAAAATGATATCCACAGGTGTTCCATCCTTCGCATTCTTAGAGGTTATCACATAGCCCTCAACATTCTTAAGCTTTTTATTTCTCGACGTAACCATTACTTCCCTAATTGTGAACATGTGCTCTGGATAAACTTCATACTCCGTGACATCTCCATCCGCCGCTTTGGGTAAAGACAGCACAGCAGCTCTGTCGTTTGGTGCTGCAGGACTGCTACCGTCTGGATCAGTAAGGGTTCCTCGTGCCACATCAGTTATCTGTGGCAGATCTTTGTCCACAGCTATGTATTCATTAGGCACGTCTCCACTGCCTTCCATCACTTTAAAGTTGATACTAACTTTCCCTTCGTCATCTTTGAAAACAACTGTTTTATCCGGAAACTGATCGCTGATGTATCTATTTCGACCTTTTCTATTCAGATCAATCTGTCCTTTCGAGTCGGGAAAAGCCAACCTATCAATTTCTTGATCAGGAACAATTTCTGCCGGCACCAGATTGGAAGGCGAGGCTGCAATAACGTCTGCAACTATTGGTTCAAAGGTCTTGATAGAATCCGGATAAAATACTTCAATTGGTCGTCTCAATAATGGAACAAAGAAGCCATGTGTGTCCTTCTTGCTTTCGGGAAGGTAGAGTGTAACAGGGAATGCAAGGCCGTCCCTAATTACAAGCGCTGTGGATTCATCAACGGGTAAAATGACGCCGTGTAAAGATCGCTGAGGATTTTTCGGTCCAGGACCTCCTGTAGTTGGCTTGAAAGTTCCCGCAATTCCCCGCGCATCAATAGGTAGCTCGCTCCCGAAAATTGGAGTGGTTGACACGATAACATCGAGCTTATCAGCGCCAAGAACATTAAGCGTGACTGGGAGAGATTTTGGAGGATCATCGTCAGTAATAAATGTGCCTTCCGTGGCTCCGATAAAGTATTCCAATGTGGCGCCATCTGGCGTATGAATAATGTAGGTAGGATACATTCCAGATTTCCTAGGCGTTTGTCGGCTTCAGTTGGGAGGTCACCTGTCGAGCGGGGTCAGTTGCACTCGGTTTCTCTTCCGGTTCTGGTTCAGCAACCTGTTTTACTTTAGGTTGTTTGGCAGGCTGCAGCGCCCCAGGAAAGAAAACCTGGTAGATTCCACCCCGGGGTTTTTGCGACCAGCAACCCAGTCCTGTTTTTACCATCACCCAAAATCAAATTCACTTCTTGACTTATCGGCAACGTCTCATCTTCTGGTTTAGTTAGCACAACGTCTGTGCTCTTTGTTGGGCAGCCCGAATTGTCATTATCCTGGAGGAGATAAGCTTTAATCGGCCCTGGGGTCTTTTCAAAGGTGACCGGCTCGGGGTATTTTTCATCGGTTATGACGATTTGTGGAGGGATTTTAGGTGAGCCGCTTGGAACCACGCTCACTGGAATCATCTTCCAGGGAGTTGTTACCGTTCCTTTCATGATATTCTCCTTTTCAGGGATTTCTAGATTTCAAGCAATGCAAAAGAAATGCATTAAAAAATAAAGGAATTTTATAGATTTAAAGCATTTTAACTTCTGTTATACCGTCTTCGCCTGGATATATCTGATCCGGATTGGTTGAACCTTCCTTTGCAGGAATTACATGAACTATTTAAATAAAAAGTTACGAAATAAATTAAAAAGTACTTTCTGAATAATATCTACGTGACATAAATTACCTTTAATTGGAGGATGTAATAAAGTCTCATCTTGAAACGTTCCTGGAACAATCTCAACACTATCCGGAATATAAATGCTGGGTTCTTGACCTCTTGTCAATAGTTTTCCAGAAGTGGGAGGAAAGAACACAGAAGCCTCAGTGCAAGGAACCATATTTCCTTCCAACTGATTCTGCTTGCTTAAGGGTTCCTTGTAAGTTATGTAGCTTTCAGCCACAAACAGCTCAGTATCCACATCTCCGCTCAGAGGTCGAATGAGAAAGCCAACTATCTCGGAAGGAGCACTCTCTTTCTTCTTCGGGTAAAATATTGCCGTGTATGCAATTCCATCGCGGAGAATGTAACCTCTCCGTTCGTCAATTGGAATCACGACACCGCGAATAGGTTTTTGAGTGTTGCCTTCTGGATTGTAAACTCCAACCGTGGCCGTCTTCTCAGGGAGAACATCGCTGTAAATACAATTTAATTATTATTTTCTAAACAAAGCGCTGATGATTCATAAATTAAAATAGATGTATGTTTTTACCCAAAGATGGGGTCGTCGAATTGAATTATGTCTAATTTATCCACACCAAACACAAAAACGGTTGCAGGTAAAGGCTCCCTTTTTGGATCCTCTGGTGAAAACGTTCCGACAGTGCCACCCGGTCTATAATTGTATTTTACAGGTTATTTTTCCATGTTTATACCGGGTTAATTGTTGAAATTTATCGCTAAAATTACCTGTATTCAATGGGCGCATCTGACTGTCCGTACATAACGTACGTGGGATATTTTGCTGAAAAATTTAATTGATGGTTTAATTAATTTTCTTAAATTATGCTTCATTAAATAGTTAAATTGTTAGAGTATTACTAGCGACAGGTTTCTTCATTTCCTCTTTTAGGCTCTGATGGGCTCTCGTCTGAATAGATTACGAGTTTAAAACTCAAAATTAATCCCTATTTCATACTTTTTTAACATTTTTCTGTCAATAAAAATCAAAAAGCCTACCTTCTGAAGTGCTAGGCTTTGGTTTTTTCGGGTCATCTTTCGATGCATCTTCTGGAGCAGGTTCTTTCGCCATTACTGCCGTTGGAGCCACTGTTTATTTTTAAAAATTTTTTTAAAATTCTTAGAATTTGCAAAAATAGCATGAAATTGAAAGTTTTTTCTTCTATTTTAGTTCCATACATGTATCCTGCACCCCGCGAAAAATGTAGCTGAACCGGCTTCCGGATTTGCAACCACAATCCTGGCACCTTTTGTTCCATCATCCAAGTTCAGCGTTCCCTCTGCCGTGGTTTAACTTATCCAAACCTTCATTAATTGAGTTCCACAGGTTTCTTAGGTCGCCCCTTTTCCCCCTTTGGCCTTACCATTTGGGCCTTCACGTTGTCATCTGGAGTGGTCACCGTTACTTCCGCTACTTCTGCCACTTCTTCAGGAACAATCTTATCAGGGGTTCCTGGAATTTTATTTGGTATCACTACCACATCTGTAACTTTATCTGGAGTAGTGATGCTCCCTTTAACTGGTGCAACGGTGTCCTCTGGAAGTACTTTAAAATAAAACAAATGTTATTTGAAACGCAAGCTCGATTTGTTGGCTGAAATAATAATATCAACCAAGAGCTTACAGTCATCATCCAAAGGATAAAACTCGTCACTTTCTCCATTTACTCCAGGCACAACCTTCAAAATTTTGACAGAAAATAGTTTAGTTATCATTTCCAGCTTGAATTAGAGTAAATTATTAGTTTTTCAGTACCAAAACTTTTTTGGGAGGATTCGCTTTGTCAGCATCTTGAAACTCTCCTTCAACAACTTTCACTTTCGATGGAATGAATGTATACGGTTTTTTCTTGGTCGTCACAAGTTTTCCAGGAGTGTCTGGGAAAAACTTGGCTGTTTCCGCGTCAGGCACCAGGATTCCATCCAGAATTCCTTTCAAATCATCTGCATTAGCTCCCACCAGGGTCTCTGGAATAAATGGCTGTGTTTCTTTGGTTTTTTATCAAAGTTTTGGAAAAGGAATCCTTCAATCGGCTTAAAATTTTTTTTTATGCGAACAAATATGCAGTATATGCCAATGCATCCCGAATAAGATAAGCCTTTTTCGGATCCAGAGGGATCAAGACTCCACGCAATGGGTTTCCTCGTTGGCTGTTTGTCGGAGTAAAAGTTACCAACGTGCCCTTTATCGCTTGGTAATTCAGTTCTGTAAGAAAAAATTGCTAAGTCGTTTCTCGAAACAATATTTGAATAATAAGAATAAAAACAACCCAAAAACTGGGATCTTGAAATTCAACAAGGTCCAATTTTCCAATTCCTTCTACTGAACCACAGCTGGATAACGCTTTTCGGGAGTTTATCGGGGAAACAGTTTCCTGCTGAAACGCCCGTTAAATACTCAATTGGCGCGCTTGAAGTGCCAAATTGAACGTATTTCGGGTACTTGCCTAAAATTATAAGTTAAAATTACATTTACTACAATTTTGACATAAAGAGCTATGCATGCTCTTTCTTACTTTCAGATCCCGGTTTTCTTGCTCCATCGTCTTCAGATTCTAAAATATTTGTAAATTTATAAACACAAGAGAGCATGAAAGTTTAGTTTCTTTTAAAATTCTTACGCGTGGGTGTCATGGGCATGGATCTTTCATAAAAGGATACAAATGTGTAAGAATCCTTAACCCCATTTTGGGCCAGCAACCCGTTTATAAAAGTTCCATCATCCATCAACACTGTCACCTCGACTTTGAATGGTAAAGTAAGCGTTTTGGTCAGTGGAACGACTTTAACTGCTGACTTTGGTGGTCCTTTAGGTTTTACTTTCCATAGAATGACAGCCTTCTGCTTAGGAACGCTGCGGTCCTTAGAAATTAACGTGACAACTTCAACGGTTTCTTCTTCCGGGTAAAAGAAATCGTGGCCTTGTTTGGAAGGTCTAGCGACGGCATTAACCTTCAGTTCTTTATCGGGTGTGGTTATCTTTCCGGGAGTTAGCTCACCATTTTGCAAAACTGAAAAGATTTAAATGAAATTTACAAAACTTAACATTTCAGTTTAAAAGGATTTTAATAACGTATTAATTACAAAATTACCATTTTCGATCGGATAGAATTCGTTGGGTTTTCTGCTGGTTTCCGGAATTACCAAAACCTTTTTAAATTTACAAACAAATATAATTGTAAAAAATTGTAGCAAAAAATTTAAATTTAAATATTTTATAATGAAAACCTTGCTGGGTGAAAGTGCAGAACCATCATCTTGGAACGAGCCCTCCACAGCGTTCGCACTATCAGGTATAAAGATACTTGCTCCCCACGGGTTTAAAATAAGCTTTCCTTTCGCTTTTGGAAAAAACATCTCTACACTTTGGTGTGGCACCATTCTCACAGCTGTTCACCGTTGATTGTCGCATTATGGCACACCGCGAAAGCTTGAGGCGTAGAAGAAATCTGTTTTCCTCTCTGTTTTTGATCATGGAAGGAGCTCGAAAGCCAAGAACAGGTGGAGTTTCATCGTTTTCAGCGTGAAACGTACTTATGTATGCAGTGCCGTCCCTAACGATGTACGCTTTATGGCTGGCTCACGCGGAAGCACTTAAAAATATCATCCAACCAGAAGTTTTCATCAATATTTTCATATTAAAAATTAGCTGCAATTCATATCAAACGCAATATTTCACTTACCAACTCCTCGGATGGGACCACTTTTCGGATTGTCAGGAGTGAAAGTTCCTGTAAATTTGAAAGAGAATTGTAAAATCTAAATGTTAAAGGACCAACAATGTAATGCTTAATGTTACCTAACCTACAGTTCCCATGTCATCTGGCAACTTGGATCTAAAGAAATGATAATTTTTATCAATTTCATGCATATTTAATTAATTTTAAAATGTTTATAAAATACCCAAAGATGGGATCTTCAGACTCTAACACATCCAAGTTATCAACCTATCAAAAAAATCATAATTTTTTCCACGCATAACTAAAACCCTTGTAGAAAGATACTTTTCTCAACTTACCCCAACAACGTGCACAACAACTGGTAGAGACTTTCCATCTTCAGTCACAAAAACTCCTGGCGTGACTCCAATATTGTACTCAACTGCAGAAGTGGAAGTTCCATACTGTGCAAAAAGTTGTTTGTTGGGTAATCATTTGGAACAGCAGCAACACTTTTCATTTCCTGTCTTTTGTCTCTATCTCTCTCTGTCTTGTACTTTCTTCTTCGTCTTCAGAATCTCCCTTGCAAAACAGTAGGAGTGGGTGTTTTGGCATCAGATCTTCCTGTCTCTTGTGGAACTTCATTTTGTTTTGGTTTGGGATCTTTTGAAAAAATTCGATTTGTAAAACGAAAGTTCTTTGTTTGAATTAGATTAGTTACAGATTTTACCTTCTTTTTTAGGTTCCTCAGGAGCTGTAATTTGCAAAGGTTTTGGCTGGGTAGTTTCTGGATTCTGCATTCCTGGAAAGAATGTAAATGGTCCATATCGCGAGTATCCGCAACAGACAGACCTTCAACATTCTTGATTTGGAACAATAATTAGCTTGCATTCTCGAGGGCAATTGGTTCGCTCCCTGAGTAACTGAAATTTCAGTGGGAGCAGTAATCGCCCTTTGTCTGGAGGTAGAGTTGCGAAAAGCTTCTGACGTATCCAAGAGATACTTCTGCACTCTCGATCGTCACAGGTTCAATCTCCTCCTCTTCAGGAATGAACATATCAGGAGCGCCAGGAATTGGATTAGGGAGCATTGTAGCCGCTTTCTCCAATCCTTCCGCAGTTATCGTACCTTTCACCGGCTCACCATTCTTTGGATTCTCACCATCTTCATCATCATCAAGAGGATAAAATTCATCAGGATTCCCTTGACTCTCCGGCACCACTACTAGTTTCTTGGGAGCTTTGGCTTTAGCATCATCTTGAAAAATTCCATCGATCGCTCCTACATCCTTAAAAAGAAGAATGTTTGGTTCCACTCTCCGTGTTAGTAGCTCGGCAGGCCGGGTTTTATAAAGATCCTGAACTTTTTTATCAGGTTCAAGTTCTCCATCAAGTCTTGGTTTCCCCTTTAAATTATATGTCACGAAACGTTCAGGGTAGAAATGATCGGCAGTTCGGATTCCAGGTTGGGAAGGGATCACGAATCCCCAGGTGGGAGCAATGTCGTCTTTCGGGGTGAACTTTCCTTCATATCCGATACCGTTTCGAAGGAAGTATCCGTGAGTGGGATCAATGGGAATCAGAATGCCATGAATGGGAGTTCCAGGGATTCCATCTTTTTCATCTGGGGTGTACGTCCCTTCAGTTCCTCTATCTTCGGGGAGCTCTTGTCTGCCAAACACAAAAAATTGTGTTTAACATGTTCAATTTTTATAAAAACTTGAAAAATTGAAAAATATTGAAATTTTTCAAAATTTTTAAAAATATTTCACTTACCCGAAAATAGGCTTCTCCGACTCTACACTATCCAGATTCTTCGGCCCAACCACCACAACAGCGATTCTAAGAGGTTGACGGTCGTTTTCTTCATCTGGAACAAAGTTTCCCAGCGTTGCACCCAACTTCATTACAATCTTTTCATCTGATTTTCCGATTGGAACGTAGTTTGGATAACCTCTGTGGGTTGAAACTAAAAGCCAAAATAAATTTCATTAGTGCTTAGCTCAGCTTAAACTGAAGCTCTCGATAAGTTTCCAATTTACCTGGTACAGGCGTTTTCACTTCTTCTGGGGCTGCTGGAATAGTTGGAACGTCAGTTGGTTCCGCGTTCGTTATCACTTCGTCGTATCTCGGCATTAATTTTAGTGAACTCGGCAGAGGATTGCTTGCACCGGGACTTTGTATAAATAAATTATAAATTAGGCCAATTTTTAAAAATTTTATAGTGAAATTTTTCATGAAACAAAACTTACTAGAATGTAAATGGTCCAGTTGGCGAGTCAGCTGCCAATAACCCCACAACAGAAGCGTCATCAGGCATCTTCAAGGTAGCTTGCAGCCTCGTGGGCACAATTTGAAATCCCTTCAGTTACATACAAAGGTGTTGGCTTAGTGGGAGGACCTGTCTCACCCTTGGGTAAACGAATGAAAGCTTTGATTTCGTTGAGGGGGCTCTCGGAGGAAGTTATAGTCACTGGAATCAAGTCGGATGGTTCTGGATCGTCTTCTGGGATGAATTCATCTGAAGCTCCCGGAAGGAGATTTGGTATCAGAGTGCCCCGAGCTTCTTTGGTTGGAGATTTGACGCTGCCAGGAAGCGGGTCAGTTCCTGGATCTTCGTCTTTGGGTTAATTTTAAAAGTTATTAAAATTTAAAAACTTACACTTTTTATGGATTATAAATATTCTGGGTTTTTAACAAACCATCATCCAATGGAAAGAATTCATCGGGATTTCCATCCTTTGCGGGCACAACAATCATTTTTATTGGTTTGCGATTTGAGTCATCAGGTGTGAAAGTGCCCTCTTCTGGGTTTGCGTCAAGAGGAATTATTATGCTTGGTTCACTCCTTTTTAGAATCAACATGATATCTAGAGCTGGATATTTATCCTCCACACTTTTATCTGGAACTATCCTTCCATTCACGGTTGGTTCCCGTATCACGGTGGTGAAAGTGATGTAGCTTTCAAAGTAAAAGCGATCTGATGTTCCTTTCGTTGGCACAATAAACCCTTGGATTGGACGGGCATCAGGGTTGGATGGGATTTCGAACGCCCCGTAATATCCAGTACCGTCCAGCAAGAAAAATGCTCGGTTCTTGTCGACTAAATTCCAAAAATAAATAAGATTATACAAGGTTTTTGCAATTTATGACTCCAAACTCAGCGAACAGAACCAAAGGCGCTATATATTTTAAACTAGACGATATTACTATACAGTAATTTAAAAGCTAAACTTAAATTATTATCGTGCACTGGAAAAACTGAAACGGTAACGTCTGGGGTATCGTGAGATTTGTCGTTTTTACTACGTAGAGTTAGCTTTCTATCGTTTTTGATCATAATATGCTGAATAAACTGTGTGTCTAGTGTAATTAGGCGAGAAAAATAATTCCGAAGCCACATTACTAACCTGGAATAAGTATGCCGTGAATAGGATCCTTCTTTTTTCCTTTCCGAGTTTCCGGAGTACAAGTACCTTAAATCATATGAAAATTCCAATTAATGTGTGTTTATCTCGGAGAAAAGGTGCGTATTTATCAAATAATCTTTTATATACCTGGAACTCCACGGTCCTCTGGCAGTTCTCGTCTAAAAATAAACAAAAGTTTTCCAATTTTAGATGGAAAAGTTTCAACCACCTTTTTGAAAGATTGAATAACTTACCCAAAAACCGGATCTTCACACTCTACGCTATCCAGTAAAAACGGTCCGTTTGTATGAACAGAAATACGAATAGCTTTTCCATTATTATCAGTGTCTGGAACGAAATTCCCTATTGTTACGCCTGAGACGATTTCTTTTGGTGTGTCGGCTTTTCCATAAGGAACGTATTTGTTATATTTTTCTGCAAAATTCGTTTCTTAAATTAGATTTAAACAAAACACAATTATAAAATCACTCCATTTATTAAAAATATGAACGAACGGGAAGCGTCTGGCGCATATCCTGGGGCAAGCTCTTCCTTAGGAACCTCACGAACATCAGGGAAAAATGTAAGCTGTCCATCGGGCAAATTCACAATAATATTGCCTCGAGTAAGTGCTTCGTCTTCAGTTCCCAAATTTCCCAAGAGCCTCGAAGGTACAGGCTGCTGATGCAACGAATCAAAAACCAAATCTACTGGAACTCTTGGAGGAATACGAACGCCTCTGGGAGAAATTACAACGCCCGTGAGTGGTTCCAATTTACGCTTTAGCACATGAAACTTAATTGGTTGGACATCAAATGCTTCAAGTGGAACGAATATATCAGGTGTTCCATCATTGGGGTGTGCGAACAAACGTAGCCGTCTGGGATGGTGGCTGGATCTGTGGTCACAGTTCATCACAGGAAGTTTGGAATCCAACAGAGCTAAACGAAAAAAATTGTTTAAAATATTTAATAACCCTTTTTAATTTGTAATTTTTGTTGAATTTAAAAAAAACTTACTGGCATCAAGCGGGTAAAATTCGTCAGGTTTCATTTCTTTACCAAGAATAACAATAAGTTTTGCTGCCGGAAGATTCCCATCAAAATCTTGAAATGTCCCTGGGAACTTGTTTAGAGTACCACGAATAAAAACACTAGCTACTCCATCCTCTCTTGGAAGCAGTTGCCCATCTATTTCCCCTACTTCGGTTAGCAAAGGTTCCTCCGCGACAATTTTTCCTTCAATTGGTACATGATAGGGAAGTGAAAGTTCCTTAAAAGTGATGAAACTTTCAGGGTAAAAAAATTCGGTTTGTTTTCGCATCGATGGAGCATAAAAGCCAAGAATTTCTGTAACTGGAGAGCCACCAGGGATTTTATAGGAACAAGGGTAGCCCAAACCGTCTCTAAACATTACCCTGCATAAAAAACACCGTGACTTGAATGCTATCAGTCGTGTTTATATGTGATTTATATTATTCGTATACTTACCCAGTATTTTCATTCAATGGGATCAAAACTCCATGAATTTCATGGGTGGGATTTGGATTATTTGGAACGAAAGTACCTGCAACCCCTTTGTCAATCGGGTATAAAGTTCTATAACAAAAGATATTATCAGTTATACTTGGAATTCCAAAACTCTCACAATGCCCCAAAACCACAAAAAGCCTTTACCCAAACACTTGTTTGTTCCCTTGAAGCATGTCGGGTTTATCCATCCCCAAAATATAAGCTTTCACTGAAATCGGTTGCAGAGTTTTGTCATCAGGTTTGAAGCTGCCCGTTTCATACTAAAAATTAAATTTTATATGAAAATGTGAAGGTCCTTTTTCCAAAAACTATTTTTAAAAAATGTTGAATATTTAAAAAACTCACTCCAATATGATATCTCACAGGCTCAGCCAAGGTGCCAATATTCATATAGGTTGGATAGCGAAGCTCTCCTGAAACAACATGGGTTTTTACAATCGTTAGTTTAGTAAAAACTTGTTTGAGATATTAAAAATAATTTACTATTACCTGGTTTTGTTGGTGCAGCTTTCTTCGGATTCTTTGGTGTTTTGGTTTAGCGGTGGGCTAACCAGCTTTAAAGTTGGACCAGAACTTGCGGACTTTTAGGTCCAGTTTGCCTTACTCTTTGCGTGAATTTTAACGGATTAACCGTTTTGTCAACATACAACGTCCCTCTTCCTTTGAACCATCTCCCTTATCAAAGTTGCCTCATGAATTCCAGGTGCTTTGAGGTCCGTTCGATACAATATAAACCACCGTCTGCCCGTTATCGGCTCACCTTTATTCGCCTGCAAAATCTTCATAAGTCCTTTGACATTTGTCATTTGTCCAGCTGGAGAATTGATTGCGACACTCCAAATATACACATCAGATGGGATAAACTTATCAACTTCCCCATGCCTGGCTGAAGGAATTGCATAAACTGGAACATTTTTACTCGCCCCCGATCCAAAAGTTACTGTGCCCAGAAAAGCCATGTTGATTGGAATTTTGTGAGGCGGAAGGAGCGGCTCTTCCAGCGAGTAAAACTCATCAGGCAATCCATTTATCCCTGGTGTAACAGCAACTCGTACAGAAGGCAGGAAACCATCCAACTGGGTAAATTTTGCGTACTCAAACGGCCTTTCTTTCCGGATAAATATGCTTGCCACCCATTTTCTAGGGAAAAGCAGACCATTTTTTTCTGGAAATAGTTTATCCCAAAGAGAATGCGGGTCAATAATTCCACTCATGGGCTTCTCCAGCGGGTTATTTAACCTGAGATTGTTTGAAACGAAAGAGTCTGGATAAAACAAGTCAATCTGTTTATTTTCCAAGGGAACCACAAATCCTCTAGTTTTGGGGATTCCAGTAGTTGTTTTAAAGGATGCCGGATAAGCTAATCCAGAGCGTATCATATACGCCGTTTTTGAATCGAGTGGAATTAAAACTCCATGAATCATGCACGTCGGGTCGGAAATCTTGCATGATGAATATGTTCCAACAGTTCCTTGGTTATCGGGTAATCCAGTTCCAAAAGTATCAAAATCTGCTTTAAACACGTCCAAGCTTCCAGGGCCAAAGACGTACATGCTTCCTTTCACAACTTTTAGATTGCTATCTTCTGGTGTAAAAGTACCAAAGGTAATGCCTTTCTTGTAGGGAGTCATTGTCACAGTTCCAATCGGCTGGTAATTCTTGTAGTTCGGTTTTCCATTGTTTATTGGATTACTTTTCATGTTGAGGTTGGATGAGCTGGGCTGTGAATACTGCAAGAGGGTGAGGAAGGTCAAGGCTCAAACCCAGGCCATTAAAGCAATTTGGAGAATCGCGAAGGTTCGCGTCTAAACAAAGATCGTAGAGCTTTCCATCCTGCCTTGGTTGGACTTTCGCTTTCATTCCATCAATTGATCTTCCCATAATCCCCTGTTTTCTAACCCCGTGCAGATCATCAAAGAAGTCGTAGTCTGTAGAATTTATGATGTCTAGGTTGTCATCCACCTCAGGTTCCACCTCGGCTTCTGTATTACTCGTTCCCGTGAGAAGTGAACCTTCAGCATCTAAATCAGTCGTTAAAATTGATTTGAATGACTGATCCTTTTCAAAAACGGAGTTATTGAATCCACAAGAAAGAAAGACTTGAGATGAGCAATCCAACCAAATGGATGGTTCTTCCGCAACTCGCGTTTCCCAAGAATCCCATTCAATACAGAGTTGGGTGGTCCCACCAGTTATAGGGCAGTTTTCATTCTGCCGAGCATTTCTTAAATAGGCAAAAAGAGGATAAAACTTATCTGCATCCTTTCTCCGCAGGACCACATAAGTTTGCTTGGTTGAGTGGGATTTCCCACTCTCCAGCTTGTCCTCATCTTTGCTCAGCACCAAAACGTCTTCGGAATTCTCTCCTTTTCTCTCGTAAACTGGTTCTATTCCGTTGTTCGGATGCCAGAATTGAGTTGAACCAGAATCAAACTTCTGTATGAGAACGTCATCACCTTCAAATTGTTCCAAGGAAATTTTCAAAACTTCTGCTGCTATTACGCTTTCCACCTCAGAATCAGCATTCGCCAAACTTGAAAGGTATATAAGACGCCTGCGAACAAGACTACGGCCTTCTAACCTTATCGGTGGGGGATACGGACCCAAGTCCTTCCCCATTTTAGCAAACAAGAAATAAAAACTAGTTCCTTAGAAACTGACTAATTTTCTTATGCTTAACACCATTATTTAATGCAAGTCTTTCGTTCAGGGAAAATTGAAAGAATGGATCGAGTAGTATTCCTCAACTAGCAATTAAGTATAATTTGCTTGAGCGTAAGCGCGTCTACGTAGAGACACGTCCTCGGTGATTTTGCACAAAGACATAGTTCATTTTTCAAGCATCACTTCTTAATTGGCTAATTCTATGAATCATGGTTATAAGTTTGTCCATTACACGAGTCAAAGACCTTTTCTCAGTTATTATCTGTCTGATTAAACTGGGTAGATATAGGTTCTAACGCTCTGTCCTTTTCTTATTTATATCATCTTTTCCCTATCGAACTCGTGATGTTTATTAATCAACGATGTACGACTTTAATATATATCCACAACGGTTTCTGACGTTTTATATATGATCAAATTCAGCCTGTGGATACCCTCGTGCATTATGATTTAATGAGTTTTGCATTATGACAAATATTTACAGTACATTTTTAGAATTTCTGTTAGGCTTAAATATAATTACGAGCCACTAACCTTAGACTAAATGGACAGTACCATAGACACCTTCGAAGACTGATGTCCCTATACTCTGCCCATAATATTAATGACAAATTAAGATCCAACTATAGGAGGCCCACATGAAAAAAGATAGAGCAATCAGAGATAAAGTAACCTATATGTAATGAGTGATGCATTATCAGATGGTTTTGATTCAAGTATATCCCTTTGCGGTGCAAAACTTGAAAACATTAGGTAAGTTGAGAGAAAGTCGTCCCTAAACCGAGAGAGGGAAGAGAGAGAGAGCGATATCGTCTTGTTTAATGCAAATGAGCATGAGCCCCGTATCAGCTACCCCCGATTTCTATGGGTCCATAAACACAAAGAGAGGTTATATCAAGACTGTTAACAGTAATTCGCCAATTAACCCCTGCGAGTGAATTTTTGCGGGTTATTGTGCATTTAGATTTAAATGTAGTATAAACAAATAAAAATGCGTAAAGCAGTGGTGCTCATTCTATTTATCAAGGACTTTTCCTAATTCTGGACTCGCACGCTACAACTCATGTCCGTGACGCATCTGCTCTCTCTATGAAAATATAGTTATTATTTTTTCGATGCATTATATCAAAACTTTATTGCATTTATAATTTAATATGAGATAAGTAGGCGTTTAGCTATTATATTCATCCGATTTGAGGATATGATTTTGGCGTATATTGCTCTCAAAACAACATCTGCTAACTTTGACGACGGTCTTGAGATGGGATATGTTAATTATTAGTGCTTTTATTATTATAATTACAACAACATATCAATTTAGGCTGAGACTAAAGCGCGTCAAATATCCTATTTTTTATTGAAGTTTTATAATTTTACTGGTCTACGCTATAACGCCGATAGGCACGATCCAGATCAAGGACAAGAGTAATTATGAAGCATATTCCCATTAGGGTCTTTGCATGTTGGTCGTTTACTCATAAATAATGGCACGTAGGCTATTCTAAAATATTTGCAGTACGTTTGTTAGCATAAAACAGACATTTGCAAGAGCACAATATTCGCAATTGAAGGTCCACAGAATGTCAGCAAAAAAAAATTTGGAGTTATCCAATCTTAAATGGTAGAAGACACGATATTAATAAGGAGAATAACATGGAGCCTACTGAATTTAGTATTTAGTTTTTTACATGATATGACTAAGGGTCGAAAATATAGGGGTTAGACATCGCGTCAATTTCAAGCCTGTGACTATTTTACAAGGAATCAGTGTTTATTGTAACACAACCTTTTGATGGCGACAGTAATGCCAAACTCAGAAACAAAAACTTGTATGCTCAGTTTATAGTCGATAAAATTAATTTTTAAAAAATTAGTTGTTAGTTGAAACTACTTGTTATGCTTTATTATACTTAATAAAAATACTTCGAATGATTGGAAAAGTAACTTTTCCAAATTGATTAAATAAAGTTTCTGTAGCTCATGGTAATGTTTTGAATAAATAAATGCTAATATTTTTATCGTGAGGCTAATCTACTAAACAAAGGTATAACTACAACAATTTTCTTTACATTTTAAAACATTTCGGGTCTACTATGATCTTCTGGAATCTGATTCGGATGACTACCATACTCTAGGGTTGATTTTGTTGTTAAAAATTATGTAAGCCGAGCCATAATAAAGTGAGTGGTCTGTTCTGCTTGGTGAAAATCAAAATTTTAAAAACAATTTCAAATGATTCCGGTTTTTTCTTCACGATTGAGAAAAAAATTTCAGCTTTGATGGCATCCTCTGCGTGCTTGACACTTTCCTAAAATATTTAAAAACACATTGGATTCATAAAATCAAATGATACATAATGAAATATTCACAAATACCAGAATTTACTTACCAACTCACTAGCAGTTAAAAGATTGTAAAGCTTCGCTTGATTTAGTAGTTCTGATGTGACATTAGTACTTTGGATCACGGCTGACATTATTTCCTGTACATTCGGAAATTTCCACGGATTCTGTTCAGTTTCTTGACCCAATTTTCCACCTTTGTCAATCAGGTACACCAAAGTGCTAGCAGATTTACAAAATACCTTTACAAAATACACCTTTGTATTTAAAGTAAATCTGCTGTTGGTAACGGCAACTTTCAGCAAGTCAGAAGATAGTTTTTGATCCACGATAAGGCCATGTTGCTCCATTAACTCCAGGATTTCCAAGCTGAGGCCTTCATTTTGAAATGCAGCCAAAACTGGTGTTTGGGAACTCAAAGTATAAGCATTCATATGAGCCCCGTTGATAATCAGTAGCCGTTGTATTTTCTTGTTATTTTCAGATGATTTTTCAACAGCTTTATGAAGCGGAAATCTTCATTAGTTGCATTCACATCCATCTGGTCAAACTTTAAGAAGAATTGCAACGCTTCAAAATGTCCATATTTTGAGCAGGCGTGTAAAATACCATTCTTTCTCACATCTTTGTGAAAAATGTTGCCACCAAATTCAACCAATTGCCGAATTAGATTGATGGATCTTTGACCACGAATAGCATAAAACAGTACTGACACTTCACTACGGTCAATTGCATTGAAGTTAGCTCCATTCATATGAAGTAGTGTCACTGTATCACCCAACAGTTCAACATTTAATAGGGCGTTATGTAGTGGAGTTTCTAAAAACACGTTTCTATCATTTAAACACTTGAATCCGTGATTAAGAAGCTTAAACACAAACTGATGATAATATTCGGGTGAAACTTTATAATACACTATTTTATGCAACACGGTTTCATTATGATAGCCAACCACATTAACGTCGGCCCCTTCTTCCACTAAGCACTCTAATAACTCTAAGCTAATATTGTTCTGAAGCTATCGGCCGCCATTTCATTGACCACTTCATTAAAGTCCATTGTTTACATATGATACTCTAATAGCAACTTATATTGCTTTGTTAACGCTCGAGTGTTAAGCCCTTGTCATCGTGTAAACTATCAGTAACACAGAAATTGAAATGAGAGTCATTCATTTTTCAATAGTTGTAGCCAATCTTGGGTCACCCCGGAAGTACTGCGCCCGGCCCCGCCCCCGCTCACGCAAGCATCTGTAGGCTGCGCCCGCTTCCTTTCGTACCTTGGGCGGCAACGACCCGCGAGGACCAGTGGCGACGCGTGAATTGGCAAATGTCGCCCTCCAGCACCGCACCCTCGCGCGCTCATCCGGCCTCGGCTGGCAAACCGCAATGAGTATTTCTGGCAGATCGGCGCGACGCATCGCACAGCGCGCTCAACTACGGACTTGGTTCCATGCCAAGCGCTCGAGCGCGTCAGCAACTACGGCTGTTGCACGGCCTCGGGTCAGTGATCACGAGAGTCGCAGCGCAATCCTCCGCCACTCCCCGTCGGCCCCCGCCC
>LJIJ01002475.1:0-26718 GCA_001718145.1 Orchesella cincta
GTGAGTGAGGCGGTGATGCATTGTGTGTGGCAGAGGGGATCATCATCCTCAAGAAAATTATCGGTTGGATTACGTTACTTAAGAAAAAGTTGACATTACGCAGATTGCATCTAGAAAGCTATGAGTTTTTGATGACTTTATAAAATTAAGCTGTCTGTAGATCTCAGTCACTTTGATTATAATGCTTGGGAGAGAGATTAACGGGGTAGTTGTGAGTGTGACTCTTAATTTTGAAACAAAATCTCTTTTTTTTCTTTGTAGAGTTGGCTACAAGACGGAGAACATTTTGGGCCTTAACGACCAGTCTCATGGCGGGGAACGAGCCTCCAGTTGCCCCCCGGCCGAGAGGGACTCATCCGACTGTGAGAGAGATTCATAAGAATGCCTGGCTCAAGCGTCAAATTCCAGGAGACAAGAAGGGTACACGTTTTCTAAAAAGAGTGAGAAATTCTGGGTAGTTTTTTGTGTCCATGACGATGTCGAGGCGCTGCTTGAGTTCTACTCGGAACCGAAAATGGCAACGCTGCATAAGCCGCTGTTGGCTATATCATTGAACCACTGTCTTCATGTGTCACCATCGATTATGGGGCAAGATAATGAGTACCAGTTTGCCGTCACTCTTCCGACTGAAGTTATCCGTCTTGTTGCTGCTAATTGGGGAACAAATGATTGAGTGGGTGGAGTCCCTCCAGGGGAAACTCAGGGAAATGAACATTCTCAGTCCAAGGACAATCTGTATAGTAAACTTCCCGAAGTTAATAATAAGCTTTGTACAGGTAAGCAATCTTGCATTGGATATAGGATAGCAGGATAAATATAATACCGTAGGTCAGAGGAATAAAATGAATTCTGTTAAATAATTTAGGGCATCAACAAGGGATCCGAATTCACCTTTGCCTCCAACTCCAAGTGCATTAGCAGCAAGTGCTAATCAACGAGCTCATAACAATCAAATAGGAGTGAGAGCTCACATCGAAGTATGTACTTTCTTTGCCAAATCGTTTGAATGCTTAAAAGTTTTTAAAAAGGTTTTAAATAATACTTTACTTTCTTTAGGTGAAGCTCCAAGTTCGAGAACCCAGTCTCAACCCAGTGATATCTCTAGTCGTTTAATTGTGAATGGGAACACGGAGCGCACGCCACGACCCTCACAGCATTCCTTCTCAAGACTCTCACAGTGATTCTAATGGGGCTCCCAGTACCTCTCAAGTTCCCGTTCCGAGGAGATAGTCAAGAAGCTCCAGCTCCACCAACGAAACCAAAGCCGCAAATCAATGTGAAGCTTAAAGTTGAGGTCAACAAGGTTCATCGAAGCTCATCCGGAAACGTGATCCAAAGTCAACAGCGTCATCAGTTCACCGCCCAGTGCCATCCACGAGCACAACTGTGGTCGTGATTGGGAATGGAGACATGCGTATTCACGGCAATCCCACAGCAGATTCACCAAGTCAAAGAGGGGAAGGAAGAACCAACTGTTCTGCCTCGGTTGTCGTAAGTTGCTCGCCAAACTTGACTACAACAACTCCTCAACAAACTGCTGCTGGGAATGAACCGCAAGCCAAAAGTTCATCCGGAGAGGAAAGTCCTGTGGAAGAAGGGGGTGGAAATCCGTCACAGGAAAACAACTCACATTCCAACTCCAACCCTTGTGTCAGCGGGTTTCGGTGAACTACTCAGAGGTCTCGTTTATCAAGCCTGCTACAAAGTCAAGGCAACGTCTACCCCAAGTTGCTGCTACATCCAATGATAACAATGAGACTGCTCCAGAGTCAGAACCCCGTTTGCCTGTTCCGAGAAGAGTCCCGGTGACTAAGGCAAAGAAGTCAACTTCCTCTGAAAACATTTACGAGCATATTTATATCCCTGATCGGAATGGTGCAAAGCCGTGGTTGGAAATAGCAATCAAGCCAAAACACTCTCTCAAACAAACGATTCTGATGGGGATGGGAGGAACAGCAGGGTGAGCCGCTCTTCATCTCAACGAACTCCAGAAGAAGAAATTCCGTCAGGTTCTGGACGAGATTCCCATGCCAGAAGAATAATAAAGTATGTAAATATAAACTAATTTTACAACTATTCCCAATATTCTAAAGAATGCTAATCTAAAATCTATTTTTTCCAGAGGGAACAACAGTGGGAGTAGTCAAAGGTCATCTAGTTTAGGCAGACTTGAGCATCCGTCAAGTTCCAACAGAGTTGAAATTAATCGAGATCATCACGACGCGTCGAGGAGAAATGGCAACAGAAACCGACCGCCTCCAGATGCCATTCGTTCAATAGGAAATTCGACGTTTTTTGAGAACAATGGAATGTCTGCCCAACTGCAGGTATAAATTCTCAATAAGTTATTAGATACTGCATTTTGCAGGTTATTGTGAGATGGAGGTTGTAATGAAGGATTATGCTGTTTTTTAAAGGGAAGTCCAATAGACGCTTTGATAGGCTGTCGAACTGGAGAGTATAAACTTCGTCGAGATGAATATCTGATCCGAATGGCGACGGGGGGTGAAAATGACAATCAATCCAGTGATTCTTCTCAGTCCAACGAGCCATATGAGAACATGAAAGTCCAACCCAACGGAGCCCGTGTTCCTCTCAAGGAGCAACAAGTAATGCACTTACAAATGGAAATTAATCATCCAGGAGGAGTCAGAGTAATCTTGAGGAAAAAGGATTGTCTCAGCAGCATCGCCTTTGTCGATTATCTAGGAGCTGTTTGGTGAGTACCCCTTTTAAACCTTTTTCAACGCGTCGCATTTCAATTATTAAAACTTTTTGTTTTTAATTTATATAGGGTGGCTGGTTGGAAGCAAACGCAGTTTCCAGTGCTATACTACGCATTTCATGTCGGTGATCAAATTCTCAAAGTGGCAGGAGTCACGGTCCAGTCAAGCGTTGAAGCTAGTCGTGCTATTAAAATGGTCTCATCACCACAGGTCCGCATTTGAAAAGCCAAACTGTATTAGAATTAAAATTGAGCTGCTAAAACATAACTAATCTCATTCTTTCACTCATCCAGGTTGAGTTTATCATACGAAGGCTTCCATATGGGAAGGTCTACGCGTTGAAACGAAGCAGAGACGGCGAGCCGTTAGGATTAGTGGCTGAGGGTGGCTCCGGTGAAATATCTGAAGTTCTACCTGACGGATTGGCAGCTCGCTACGGTCTTCCCCCGAAAGGTCTCTCCGTGGATGGGCAAGCGCCTTGTAACTGGTACCTCACGGAAGTGAACAACCGTCCCTTGAGTCTCATGTCAAAAGAAAATGAAGTCAAGGACAGACTGAACGCCGTTGGAAAGGAAATCTCTATCCTTGTTCAACCCGCCGACTTGGTCAAGCACCTTCGAAAAAATTTAAAGTCCTTCAAAGGCTTCAAAGACTATGTTGTAGGTTGAGAAGGAAACTATAGTATTTACCATGATAACAATTAATTTTTTGCACCAAGAAATCGATTTTAGGTTAGAGTCGCCTTATTTTGATCAGAATCAGAGTGTGTTCATTTTCATCATAAATGATATATGATTTTATTTTGTCTTGAGAGCTAAACAACCGCATTGTGAATTTGGTGGAAAGATCCTCCCATTTTCAGCATCTTCCATTTGAACTAATAGGAAGTATAACCATGCCCGTGATTTAATTATATTAAGTATATTTACATATGATTAGTTAACTATTTTGTTTCTGTGATTGTATACAAACATATACATATTATGCTAAGTCTAATTTCAACATAATGGTTAAGTACGTTACAATAGCTGCATTCAGTGAAGGGATGTGCTCAATGAAAGAATAAATATCATATAAACTTTTTCTTTTGAGAACCATTCTAATCATCTCCGGAAACATATCGTTGTAAAGCAATTGAAAACTCAAATAATATGTGCACTTGATGGGTCCACAAAATAAAGATGAGCTGCTACAAAATAAAACTCCTTTATTTTTTCTAGTTTTTTTTCTTTTAGAAATTGATTCCGTTATCATTATCTATATCATTCACATCCGGTAATGCCCTTTGTTGGACAAAACTTATTGTTAAGGTGAGTTGGTGTGCTAGCAATAAACCATGGTATTTCATACATACAAACTACGGCATTCGGTCTTCAGCTTTCGTTGAACCAAATTGGTCGGAGCAGAAACTAGAATTTTTCTTGTAGATCTTCCTCAAGGTTATTGGAACTAGCTACTTGTACATTGCATTACGGAAATCGAAAAACCAAATCTGCGAAGTGAATAAAGGAAAAAATACAAATGGCCAACCATTTCAATAACACCAACTATGGCGTTCCATATACAGGGTGCGAGTATTGGTTTTGCAACTGCCAAATATTGAAATTCTGTAAAAATGTGCTACCCTTCGTGATTCTGTTTTTTTTGCTGGGCATTTTGGGTAAGTCTACAGTATTAAGCTGTTAAGCGGAATGAGGGAACAATGTACTGATGTTTCATGTTATTTCTGAATTCATAGGATATGGGTTTGCGGATGTCATAGTTTGGTTGGTATATGGGGCCATGAAAATTGTAGGAGTTGTCCTGGCCACCGTTACTAAAGTGATGATGGTACCAATCTTTATTTTTCCAGTTGAAAAGGTACATTGTCTTGTTATATACACCTTAAAATTATATCATATTACATGTCAAACTAGTCATATAAACATGGTAATCGACCGGTAATTGTCTGTTTGATTCAGGCAACGCAAGTGTCTGAACAAGATCCAGTCTCTACACCTCCAACCCCACCGCTACCACCTTCAGTGCAATTCCCAACCTTCCCAATCCCGTCATATGAACCGAATGTTGACACCATTGCTGCTTTCACAGCCGTCGATATTTCAACCGTTAAAGAGGAAGTACTTCGCTTAGAAAAATGTTTTCTTGAGGAGTTTTCTCGATCAGAATCTGAAACCAGGTCCACGTTCAACGTGCTTCTAGAACGATTGGATGACATTGAGGTAAGAATGGATTCCCTCTTTGGAGACGTCAATTATAAAATTTGGGAAGTGAAGGTAGATATTTTAGACATCAAATTATATCTGAAGGAACTCCTCAAAATTGTTAAAAAAGGGGCAGGCTATAATTGTGAAATCGCCATAAGTGAGTATGTTGAGAAAGAGGTTATGTTTCCCTGTCCCTCAGTGTATTGTCCTAAAAATACCCATCCGTATGCAAAGGCTTTTGTTATGAGACATAGACGCGTCGTTTCCAAATGTGCTGTCTAAATTTTTGAATTATTTGTTCAGGTTTTTTGTTAAATTTATCTTCAGTAACGAAGAGTTTAAAGTGTGTCTTAGATCAATATTGTTTTACTTTTAATCTTTCATGACCATTCTCGTTTTGATAGGAAAATTTAAATGTTGTTTTTTATCTGTGTGACAAATTCATTAGTATCTTATTTGTAAGGGAGTGTTCGTCAACTCTTCAAATATATAATTTAACGATAAATTAATGATAATATGTAGCTTGTGTCATCCTAAATTTGCGTCTAAACGACTGCTTTAAATTTAAAATTAAAATTACATTAACTCTACATCCGGTGTCCACTCGGCTTGGTTTTTTACTAAATGGTAAGTGGCGTGTTGCAGAAAAGTGAAAGCAACGAGTCATGTAAACCACACTCATATCCTCACCTGACAGTTCATCTTTGGCATTCTGAGCAAGAACGCGAAGCACAATCATTGTCGTTTGAATAGAAGGGGTTTTTAAAGTTTTGAAGTGAGATTTTTGTTTGCATTCCATTCTAAATTTTCATATTTTGTATTATAATGCCCCATCGATTATCAGAAACGAAGTTCCTTCATGGGACTGCATCTTTAGTGCTGTTAACATTGTTGCTAAGTTCGCAATTATGCTTCGGAATAACATCGACGAAACGACAAGCAACAGGAGACGGGATTCTAGCTGGAGATTTGCTTCCACCACCTGCGCTTTCTAAATCATTTCCAACACTAAAGCCACGCTCCCCTCCACCTCCACCCCCTCAAAGGAACAATAACCTTCCTTTGAATAATGGAATTATAAACACTCCATCTCGGGACCTTCTTCCTCCCGGCAGACCAGCAGGTGCTGCTGCTCCACGACCTTCCCCGGCTACTCCAACTCCAACTTCCACTGAGTTTCCTCTGCTTCCACCTATTGAAATTCCCCCAGAAAAGCCACTCACTGACAGCGAAATTTCAGCGTTTAAGGAAACATCCTTCATTCCAACAACTGGGCAAGGCGCTGGCACCAACAAAAATAATGCGGCAAGCGCTCCACAACCCCAGGTTGTGTCTCAAATAGGTACTTCTTCAGTATCCGCTCAGCCAAATCCTGATTCTATTCAGAATCAACGAAATAATGTGATTGCAACACAATCCTCTTCCAACGTCCGTTTCCCGTCTGATTCTTCTTCTAGTGCTGCTCCAACCCAAGCACCAACGAATTGTCCATCCTGTGAATGCACGTCGGAGGTGGATTATATCTGTGGGAGCAACCGTGTACTTTATCTAAATAGTTGCTCATTTGATTGTGCCACAGTTTGCGACGCTGGTAAGATTCACCAATAACCGGTATCTATTAGCTACCTACAACCTACGCATTTTAACATGTTCCCTATCATTTTATGCACACTATTTCAGGATTGAAGAAGATCCCACTGGAGTTCTGCGTTTCTCAAAACCAACAAAGGTGATATGCGCCTAAGATTAGAGTGTAAATCCTGAAGTTTATAAAAAACCATGATTAATATAAACAAGTCTTACAATGCCCCAAATAAATTTCCCATACCAGTATTCCCAAAATAATTGGATATATATTATTTTATTACTCTATTAATTACAATTTTCAGACAGTTCCTCAATACAAGAAATTCGCATTCATTTCATAAAACGCAAGTTACAAGACAAGCGAAAATAGTAAAAATAGAATGAGAACATAAATCCCTTGTTGTCATATAATATAGTTTTAAAACGTACAATTAAAAACACATACAAAAGCAAAATACTGTTAAGTCAAAGATACGGAAATAAATAGCGCTTTGTCAAGAACTACAAAACTAGTGATGAGTTGACGAGTACGGTCGGAACGATAATCTACTAAAACTACATAAATAAGTACTTACTTTACCAAACCGAAAGTTGTATAATAAATAGTGAAAGTTAAGTATATTTTCATTACTGCAACTTAAGCCGATGCTTAAAATACATAATAATATCCCTTGTTCCGAACCAAACACAACATTCAACGTGGTTGAGATTGGATAGGAGTAGCAACCCATCAGAAATAAAGAAGAAGAATTTCTGTCGTCTCACATCAAGTTGAAGTTGAGCTATACAGTTTAAATTAGCTGTTATTCTTGGTATTGGTATGAGTATAATTGTTGACTAGCTCAACCAAAAGAGTTTTACGAAACTGATTCAGGTGTTTGTTCTTGAGTAAATAGTTTTTTATGGGTGCTTCAACCACACAAGCTCAACAAACCTCTTTTTTTTAACACAGCAAACGTTTTACAAATAGTATTTTACTTAATATTTTTAACCAACCATTCCTCCTCCTTTTTCAATCCGCTCACGCAAAAAATATATTTGTATTAATTATAAATAGTGGGTGGTATGTAAGTGCACACTTAAGATAAATGGTTGCACACAGCCTCTTCGCACTTTTTTACGTAGTCAACTCAAAGTATACGATTACAAATTTGTTTTTGAAGAACAAAACAAAGTTTTCAGGGCATTAATTATCATTGATTGAACAGTCAATTGAAATAGTTGAACTATGTTGTTTCTTGTACATAATGTAAAGTTAAATGTAGTCATACAACCTAGTAGAATAATATAGGATCATTTTGTAATGAACATTTATATTCTTTTATGGAAGTTCATAAAATTTGCACTTTAAATAATTCTTTCCTCTTCTTATCTGCAATAGAGTTTCTACAGAGAGATAATTACAGGTAATACATACATATGTGGAGAGTTAGGATGTGGAATTAAAGTTATAATAATAGATGTGTTTCATCATCCTCATAATTTTTTGTAGTGTTTCATCTTCATTATACCTAAAATAAACTGTCTCATTTATCCCCACTGCTATTTTCATATGCATAATAATATTATGCGTCATAAGTAATTATATTCTGCTTCATCATCATCATCATCAAATATTTTTCTGTATAATTAATTGACCATATTAATATGCTAGCATAATCCACTTGAATAATTTTCTTCCAATTTTTACTGGGCATGTTGCTTGCTTGAAGTTTCAGCTATTTTTAAGTTATCCTAGTCATTTGGAAAGTGACGTGCAGATGTGAAGTGGAATGGTGGAATTTTGTCCCGTGCCAGAAAGTGTTTTGGTGCTTGGAATTGGGTATATTTGGTGTGTGCGCTAAGAACAATTTTTATCCCATTTTTTGACTCACATTCATGTTTCAAATAAAAATTCTTCGATATCATATCATTAAGAATGAAGATCATCATGCTCCTCAATAAACTAGTTTCCTCCTTATAAATTTTCCAATCTTGTTCTTCCTTTCTGGCGACAATGTTTCCTCTCCCAAGTTTAAACTGCCTCTGCTGGACTTTGAAATTCACTGAGAGCTTGGATCGGATTCTGAGGTTTCTTTTGAGATCCTCTTCTCACCTTTGCCCGAACTTCTTCCGGTTTTTCGCGCCGGACCAATGGCTTCTTCTCCGGGGCTTTCATCTTCCATACAACGATAGGTAGCTATAAAGTAAAATATTAGCAGTGTTAACCCTCCATTTGTTCTGAAAGCGACTCAACGCACAAAAAAAACCTCATGACGCGTAACCAGCATATTGGCCGCATCTTGAGTATTATTCACATCACAATCAACATTGAAAATTGCAAAAATTATTCACATAAAAAGTATATACATATTTGACAGAATAGATTGCTTCGTATTTCAACGACAACACTAGATCTTTTGTTATTCCACATTTTTGACCACACACCTGGACATTGTTACTTAATGTTCTTTTGTGTTATGCTTTGTTAACTATGTGTTCAGCTTGAATGAAAAAACATTCCTTTGGTTTGTCTACGGAAGTTTTCCACCACCTCATCAGCTCATTTATGGTATGACTGATTAATTGGGGTTGTGAGTTTTAGCTTCTGATGACGAAGAAAGTAGCTCATGTTGTGACTCATGATCACCATAAATGTACATGTTAGTTACATACACAAAAAAAATACAGACATCAAAGTGAGAGGGAGTGAGTTTTTCTGAATTCTACGAAAGTGAGTAGCTAACTATGATGAGCTAAAAAGAAGAGTGGTGAGTAATAATGGGTATTTGTTTGCTTTCTACCAAAGCCTACGACAATATAACAAATAGTATGTGTTGAAAAAATAAAGGGAGGAGAGCGAGAGTAGTACCAGATTCACCCCATACAGAATGGAATATGTTGATGTAATAGGAAAATAGAATTGCGACGTGTCAAGCCTGTCAAACCCTGTCTCTGTCACTTCCTAATTGTGCTGAAACAAAAAGTAATTCCCAACCGAAGACATTTTTGCTCTTTCATACATGCGGAGACGGAAACAAGGTCTCCAACAGCCCTCCACATGTCATCTAGCTCACACATCAGATGGTGGAGATGATAATTTTATGATGTCACATTTTTCCAAAAATAAGTTTTTTAAAGGCGTGAATTCATTGAATTTGCCAACTTACTGAAACGGTTCCTTGGCGAGGATACTTGGTAGATGCGACGTAAGATGCTTTCACAGTTAAGACAACTGCGTTCATGAGATTCTTTGCGGCTTGAATTAAAGAGGTGGCAGAGTCCAGCTGCAATACAGAAGAAAATTGAATTAACAACTTATGTTATAAGCAAGAAAGTCATAATTTTTATGTTGCAACTAGATTATATACTGACTTACCCCTGAAACAATGAGTTCTCCACTGATATTCTGCACATCCGCTTTGACTTTGGAAGTGATATTGAGTTGGTGACAATAGAGCGCAATCCTTTGCAAGTATGCGAGCAGGTCCTTTTTGGTAGATGATTCCGGACACTGATCTGCAATTTGACGGGCAAGCTTGTCCAACTTGGTTCCAGCTTCCGAGATCTTTTTTGCGGCATTAATGACATCCATTGTCGTCTTCAATGGTCCACGGCCCCTGTAAAATGCATCAAAGCTAGCCAAGTTAGGCTCTTACTTGACTGCGTTACAGCTACTTCCTTTACTAAAACACGATCAGTCAGTGCGTACCTTGTGAAGTCAGTCATTTCCATCATAATCATGCACATGTGCTTAGCAAGAACAATGATATCATTTCCAGTGTCATCCCATTTTGCTACTTCCCTGTCAAACTTGAGTTTTTCAGTTCTGAAGCTTTCAACTTGCTGTGCAATGCGTTGCTTGTCCTCCTCAGTCATTTTTCGCATTGCTTCCTGTAAAAATTAATGCTTAATGTTAGTCAATCCATAAAGTATTACCATTTTTTCATCTTTTCAAAAAGTCGTACCCTCGCTGTAGTTATTCCACTGATGTCAGGATATTCATCAACAATATGGTCTCCAGTATGTGCACTCGCTGTGAGGAGGAAAAAAATTAATCAGTTCCCCAGTTTTTACAAAAAAAAGAGTATATAACAACTACTCACATTTGCTTCGCGTGTCAGTGTAATGTTCATCAAACTCAACGTCTTCTGGATCGAGCTCATCATCAGCCTAACAAAAAAGTAAGCAGTTTCCTTCATATTTGCTTAACACAAACTCATTTCAAATTTTTTTGTTTAAAATTTGACATACCCTATTCATCAAAACAGCTCTACGAATCTCCCTCACGCCATCATAAACCAGCCTTGAGGCATCAATAAATTCATTTTCGTCCACATCTTTCGACGGATTGGATGACAAGGCCTCCACAGCAATTTCAACCCTTTGTGCAAAGTTCGGCATGACTGGAAACATCATAGCAAAGCCCCGGAGAAATTAGTTTTTTCCTGTAAACTTAACAAGATTAAATATCCACTTTCTCAATTAAGTGCGAACCTTGCTCCCGAAGAACTTTGACAGCTTCCAAAACTCTTTCCGTATAAATTCCTGGCTCATAGTTGCTCATTTCAGCTGTTACAACATTGGCAACTCTCGCAGCGCGTCCTCTTATAGCGCCTGCAGTCCTGTCTAATGAATCAGCATCACCCTCTTGTAACGCCAACACGCATTTATTCACATCTTCCAAGATATGGTTCTCTGTTGATTAAATTATCATGTTCTCATTCATTCTCCCATTACTTTCCGCTGTCAAACTGTATCATGTTTGATAGGACACCACTCTCTTAGCTTACCAGAAACTGCCAAAAAGTCATCAATTGTAGTGATGTCATCCACAGCTTCTGTCAAAATCCGCACTTGATTCTCCCAAGCTTCACGGAAAACATCCATATTTTCCAACGCAACCTTTACACCATAAGAAAAAAAGTTGTTATGTTGTGATTACATCCAGATTGGATGTAACTTGAAACTTTGAGTGAAAAAAAAGTTTCTGTTTTTTCATCTTCCAAAGCACTCTGTCTAGATTCAACTAACCTTCGACTTTGGGCGAGCTGCCAAGATCCTCGCTGCGTTAATTACTTGAGGGCATAAATTCTCAATTTGAGATGCGGCATAGCGGACCATCTTTACGCCATCCTCATTTCCTGACATGCTACACGCAAGATTTGCAACCTACACCGGAGAAAGTGAAAGCAACCGTGTATAAAGTGTGTTGGGGCGTTTGTAAACATTTTTTTATTATAATGTTTTTACGCACCTCCACCAATTTGTTGGCGTGCTCGGTGAAAACTTGTGCGTAGTCTTCAACCTCCTTCTCATTACCCGCTTTAGCTGCTTCAATCAAGACAAGGAGCGGAACACTCGTTTCCAAAAAGCTACAACCATAAATACATCGCTGTTACTCACTCATCCTGATACAGACACACTTTAGCTGTCACTCAAGACAGGATCTCTTTGAAGGTTTCCACTGATTCCAAAACTTTTTTTCTATTAAAGTTGGAAGTGTGAGTGAGCAATGGAATGCAATTACCTGTCAGAAACATGATCCACTACAGCCTTCCGTAACTGACGTCTCAAATCCCTTGTCTTCCGGCACATGTGCTCGATTGCTCGCTCCAAATTCTCGCTTCGATCTTTCTTTCCAATCTATCATGAATAAAATTGGATGCTACTATGAATACTCACGGGATAACAAACTTTCATCAGCCATGCATTAATTAATTCTGATACAGTTTTTTAAAAGGATGTCGGTAATTATTCAGCAATTATGTGGAATTTGCATGTATGTATGAGTGTTGGTATACCATTATTACTTACATTTGCCATATACTCTGAAAGTAAGTCCTGGAGTGCTTGCCTCACGGCATTGCACTCTGCCACGATCCTCTCTCTTCGCTCATCCCGTGTGCAAGATGAATCTGCCATTAGAGCAGCCCCACTAATTATTGACTCCAGTCGCTCTTCCAATGAAGGTCGTGTTCGGACCTCATTATACGATAATGGCTCCATAATGATGCGTTCCTGAAATGGACCGGAAATGGTAGTTGGTGATTGGCCATTAATCAACCCATCAAATAAACACTATCCTCTCCCATTTTACAAATCACTCACATCAAAATCATCCAAAGCAGCAGCCAACTCTCCCGGACCGTCATAAGGATGACCTCCCACACCCGAGCGTCCCTGTGCCACATCTGAGATGGTATTGACTGCCTCGCAAACTTGTCGAAACACAAAGTCCCTGTTAGCTTTTGCAGCTGCGAGTTCCGGATGACGAACATAGACTTTGGAGGCTGTAAGCAGCATGGTGGAATGTTTTTTGAGGAGGGCTCTCGCCGCCGCCAGGTCATCCCTGAGTTGAGGATCTTTTAACTCTTGTTGTCGCTTTGCAGCCGCGTGCATCAACTCCGTGGCATTCCTTCCAAAAGCTCGAATGCTATCCATGAGTTCGCCTTGACTGGAGGCATTCTTAAGTTTTTCTAGATCATCCTCTACAACCCGTAATGACTTGAGGAGAAGGTGAACATCCACCATATCCGCTAATATCAATAGACGCGTGACTGCTGACAACAGATTTCTCGCTGCTCTCACCATATTCCCTCGTTTGAGGGAGGAACATGGGTCATCTGCAAACTCTCTGGCTGCTAAACTCATTGCCTCGCCTGAGAAATCAATTTTTATTTTAAGAAAGCCATTTTTCTCTCACTCGTGACACACTTCAAAGAAGCTTATCAGCTCAGCAAACATACCAGTCTTTCTGACTTCATCGACGGCTGCCAACATTTCTTGTTTGATGTCGGGATTCTCATGTGCGATTTGTTCCCCCTTTTCAATGAAATTCTCTGTCGCTTTTTCTACCGCGGCAACCAGAACATGAGCCCTTTTCGAGCGACCCTTTTTCTTTTTTGAGGGTCCCTTTGTATTTACAAGCGTCGTCACCTAAAATATTGAGCCGAGGTTTCTTAAACTCGGATTTCACACACATATTGCCAACTTTATGAATGAATGTAAGGAAATGCCATCACCACATGGTACAAAGACAAAGAGAGCTATTCAGCACGTGAAACAAGAAAGCGATGAGAAACAGAGACATGCAAAAATGCAGAGATATGAGAAGGGTATAATATTACAAGAGACATATAAATACACATACACATTTATGTACACATTCAACATGCAAATAGTAGCACAAGGTCGCTCAGCCCAGCACATAGGCAGCAAGCTCAGAACAGAAAAGACGAAAAGTGCTAAAGGTTACAATCACAACATTAGTGAACATACAGTAAAAAATGAAATGCGGGTACTGGGGCATTATACGTCAAAGTGCATAATTTGTTAATGTGGACGATTTAAGTAAAGCACTATGATAATGTTGACACAACAAGTTATTGGAATGCGCAAAGTCTCATTTTAGCATTCCTAAATTGCAAGCCTTTGAAATCTATGATAGATAAAGACAATAGTCATGTATATTTATTGTACTGTATATATTGAATATAAAAGAGTGAAAGAGAGAGGAAAAATAGAGTAAACTCCCCCACAAAGTTTTACTGTCAAATTGAATATTTGTACCTGCATGACCAACGGCTCAAGGGTAACTTCAACTGAGCGAGTTCGAATTTCTAAATTTTTGGGATCCCATCTGAGGACGATTTGCCCCGGATCGTTGTCAATTCCCAGTGTCATTTTTATCTTTCTTTTCTTTACAACGGGTTTAAGAAAAAGAGATATCTAAAGGTTGACTTTTAATGTCAACTGAGTTTCCTCTTTTCTTTGAATGTGGAATGTAGATTGTTGCTGATTGATACTGGCCCAACAAGTGATGATGAACAAGACTAGACTATTTTCTACTATGGATGGCGACAAGCACAAGTAAAAGAGTAGGACGGCTTCATTAAGTTATTATGATTTGGTTGTCAAACTGTCAAGACAAGTAGGAATTACTCGTATACTTTTATGAGGAAAAGTTTGAAACACACATGGAGAGCTCTCAGTCACTGAAAATAAAAAGCGGATCACATATAACATATAGATAGTATATAGCAATTATGTATATTTTCTTTGTTCTATCGGAATCAATTGATTTTGTTTGTGCAGTTTTTTTTCTCATTTTAATCAAGTGAGTGGTGGTTCTGACAAGTTGTCGGATTTTAAGGTGGATTCATTCAATCATTTCTGTACAGTTTGAATTTAGTTTCATTCAGGTCAATTGAGGAAAAAGCACGTGCTTTTCTGACTCTATTAAATTGTGTAAAATTGAGTAAGTTCTTTTCTGTATTGCTAAGTATGTTATAAAGTGTAGGTAATTTAGTGCGAGTGCAAATATTGGCGATTAGTTTTGTATGTCATGATATTATGGTGCTGTTAAATATGTTAATTTTTAAATGTTTTGCAGTAGTAAAAGTGCAGTGCGGTGCAGAAGTGCAGCTTTTTTTAAAAAAACACATGGAATGAATGCGGTATGCAGTGATGATGCGATTGCGATGCTGACACAACCAACAAGAGAGAGAGAGAGTTAGGTAACAATTAATGAGTGTTTGCAAATTTTTAAAGGTAACACACATGACAGACTCTGAAAGACATAAATTTCATTTTCACATTTGTAATTAAAATGAAATACGATTCAAGAAAGAAGCCAACGTGCGGAGCAATGTTACCTGGATAACTAATGGCTCTAACGTCTTCTCTACTGACATGGTCCGGATTTCGAGATTTTTTGGATCCCATTTTAATGCTACGTGACCGAAATGATCCAGCGACATGTTTGCGATGACTTAAGATTATATTTTAGCTTAAACTGGGTAATAAAAATGAAGATCTTTTGAACGAAACACAAAACTCAAAATTAGGAATGAAAACGAAAGAATTTTCAAAAGTTTGCTGAACAAACTATGTAAATATTCTGATAAATGGTTTGACTTGACTTAACTACAAACTTGAGATCTTACTGAGTTGTGAATTTTGGATTGCGAAAGCAGAGATGCATTTCATATTGCTCACTTATACAACCAAACCACTGCAACTGCACTGGACTAGTTTGAGTCCTTTTTTTAAAATTCCTACCGTGAACCACAATAGAAACAATGAATAAACGTAATCCCTCTACGGAAATGACCTGAATGAAATCCTAAACTGGCAGGAGCTCCCCACTTTCCTTGACTTTACTCGGTGCAAATAACTTGAACGGTGGATAAGTACTCACTTTTGTAGTAAATTACTTTAACCAGTCGCCCGTTGATTTGACTGAAAATTTTTGCCCACACAACTGGTTCTGGAGCACGGTGATCAATTTGGGTTTTTATTCACACCTATATCCTCTCCGTATTCTCGGGGAAATTCTCTTGTTTCAGCAAGACAAAACTGAGAATTCGGGCAGGTTTATTTTAGGTAATGTATTCCCCTTATTAATTGCGTCTACAGAGAGACTTCCTCTATGAAATACCTACACTGAGGGATATATCACTTATGTTATGGGAAAGAAGACGTTCTCACAATTTACTCCATCCGACCAACCAACTACTAAACTCACTCACTCAGTTACTCACATTAGCTCAAGTTGGAGTTGGATTTCTGGCAAACTGCTTTCCCATCATGATGATGAATGTACAAAGTTTGCTGAGAAGTAAACGTAACTCTACACACCACTTTCTCTCTATCTACATTACGCTCTGCTCTAACTCACTGACTTCTCTCCAATAATGAAAAGAACACAAAGTTGTGTTATGTAAATAAGATGGTGTGGGTATGTACTTCCAACTCGTGTGCTGTTGCCTACTCATAGGATTCGGAAATCGGAGTCTTCGTCGTGCTCGGAACTCGGGAGCAGAGAGAGAGAGAACAGTGAGAGAGTACACAGATTCAAAATGTCTTTACACAGCAGATAAACTAACTGACACAAGAAGCTAGCAAATAGACAAGGAAATGCTCTATTCCCATCTCATTTCACTGATCTCATCTCACCATCTATCTGTCTTGCTTCTTTTCCCTGGATATTATCTCCCAAATAATGCTCTGTTTTCACAATAACAAACGGGAAAATGTGTAGACTGTATTTGGAAACAAATACAAAAAAATCATTTGTACTTACAACAACATCATGCTTGTAGAAAAAGAAAGCGGTGTTTATCCACTCCCATTACATTGCACTTGTCTTTGGACATTCTGTCAAGTTGACCGTTTTTTCTTGTTCTTTAACTTGAAGACTAGTTTGTATTTTTCTGTAGCTCTCCGTCTACTATAATGTGTATGTGTGTATGTTGGGAAATCCTTGTGCATAAGTTTTTATAGGGAGGAAGGTACCTATTAGGTAGTGAGCTTTGTGCTTGTCATTAGTCTCGTACTTGTCCATAATACTCGTTCCCATCTATCCATCCATGAGTTTGAGTAGAAAACTTTTCTAAATCCAAATCCATGCAAGATTCCTTTTTTGTAGGATTGACTAGGAAAAGGGGAGAAGAGAATAGGAGCAGCAGCAGTTTGGAAGCGGATATGTGTATGTATTTTAATGCTCAGCATGAAAAAAATGGTGAAACAAGTGAAGCCAAAGCTAGTTTTCATAGTTGCGTGTGGCAGGGAAATAGAGAAACCTTTTCAATATCAGAAAGAGAGGAAGAGAAGAGAATGGGGTACAATAACATAATGCTGGTGTTTGGGACTAACATTCTCTGTGGAGATAATAGACTCACTCATGTACGTTACATAGGGAATGTGTGCATAATAGTTGTGTTGCTAGTAGATATTACAAGCACGAAATGACTTGAATACCCACCCTTTTTGGCCTACCTTTCAAAGTAGTGCAATGCAGTGGATGAAACACATACGTCAAAAAATTGTTCCTTGGAAAAGAGATGCTTTCATTTCATTACATTTCAGACTCGCATAAATGTATTATGTAGCATCGGTGTGTAATGTTGATCTTTTCCAGGAAGATTCTCTCCGCTGGTTCCAGCAAGAGTGGATAGACTTGATAAAAATCTTTGTGCGCTTGTTATCTCCACTTTTCAGAAGCAGGCTGACGAGTTGCCCTTGCCTCATACTTAGCTTACTATGAATATATGGTGGTTTGGCCACATCTTTACGAAACGGATCTGTAAATATTCATGCGGAACTGTGGTTTTTAATTTAGGACTTTTGTTTCATTGCATGATATGATGTGATATAAAACACAATAAATTTCTCAGCAGTTATGCCATCCTGTCATTTCCGGTCGCCGATTCTTTTTCACCCGAGTGGAAACGAGAGCTGTGGGAAAGAAAGCTTTATGTTATAAACTGGTTACAGAAATGGTGATGTTGAACTTAGGCTCAGAGGATTATCAAAATCCATTGAACCACTTGTAAAGCCAAACCGCAGAAGCCGCATGAAATTGCAAAAGTGAATCATATCTCTTTCTGCCAGCCAGTTTTTCATCTCATGAACTCACGTTAGCCTTTCTTTTTGCATAGCACATAGCAGCATCCATACATACTTGTCTACAAAGGTGATTCCAATTTTTTGGGGCTACTTGAACATTCCCTTAGTTTATGTTGGGAAAGGCGGAAACTAAATTTACATGTGGAAAGGAATATATCATAAGGGGAAATAAGTTTATATAGAATCGTTCAGTTGATTTTCACAAATTTTTAGTGATTTAGTTGTTGGCCTATTTGGTTCAGGTGGAGACGTTTGAGGTGTAGCATTATACGTCGATCCCAAGTTGTGCTTAGTCAAAAGGGTGGTTTCACCAGTGTAGATATCTCCCTTATCTAGTCGGCTGACTGGATGACAGAGTGCCAACTACTGTTTACAGTTAAATAGTTTCCCGTGGCACCAAGTATACAGGTAGTTTATATAGTTCTGTTTTACGTTTATTTGATCTCCTTCATTCTAAACATTGAATGGAGTAGTAGGATTTTTATTAAAGTTTATTTACATCATCTGATTTTCTATCTTTGTGAATAGTATTTTGTAACTGTTTTTGAAAGATTCTTCCGTCCAACAAGCTCGTCACGACCTCTGACTAAATTAAAAGATGCCGTTTTGGAAAGCAGACTGCAGCGAAAGTGTCGAGGAGGCATTAGCCAGATTGGATCTGGAGAGTAAACGAAACAAGGCGGAAAAGTTGGCTAAGTTGGAGGCTGAAAAGGCGGCTAAAGCTCAGATTAACATGACCGGTACTGGAAATTCAAAGGAGGAAGCCTGCTACGGAGATCCATTGTCACTGGAAAGTGACAAAGAGAGAGAACTAAGTCTGAATGAAAAAGCTCGAAAGCTCTATCCCGAACGAGGGGGTGACCCTTACAAACCTAGCTGGTTCAATGTCTTAATCAAAGGAGAGGGAAGAGAGGGACTGGATAAGATGAAATGTGAAATGAAGGTCTGGAAAGTAGTGCAACAGAGTAAGTTTTTATCTTAAACTCTGATTTTTCACCTATTTTATTTTTTCAGTCTGACTAGTTTTCACATCATAAATAATATTGATCTTGCTATATTTTTTAGGTTATCTAGTTCGACTTTTGATGGACGCATTGAAATCATCTGGATGGTAAGAAGTTAACTGTCTGTAGTTAGCTTGGAATGTTTACAGCATTGCAAAGTAATGTCTAAAAATATTTAACTAACGATGAACCCTGTTGACTTTTTAGTGAAATCGACATTCGTCGTCATATCTCTTGCGAAGTTTGTGATGTCTCAGTTACAGGAGGCTATGATCCTACTCTGAATCAGGTTTTAACAAAAACCATGAATATTGTAACTTGTAAACTGGACACTGAACATTTGAAGATAAAATTGCATGACATTGCAGGTTGTAATCTGCCAAAACACCGCAAGGTACAAAGGAATCATCCAAGGTGCTCTTACTCACGAATTGATCCACATGTTTGATAACTGTCGTCACAAACTGGATTTCAAAAACATTCAGCATCTCGCCTGTACAGAAATTAGAGCAGCAAATCTCGCTCATTGTAGCTACATGAGTGGTCTTACTGATGGATCTTTATCCTTCGGAAGCGTCAAGGAACAGCACCAAGTAAGTTTGTCGCCATTCAAAACTAATATCACCATTACGTCCGATGTAAACCCTCAATACAATATTCTACGTAAAGATGATTTTACTAATTAGGAATGCGTGAAGGAAAGAGCTGTGCGTTCAGTATTGGCAGTTCGCGATGTGTCTCACGAGGAAGCTCGAGATGTCGTTGACTCTGTGTTTGAAAAGTGTTACAACGATCTGGAACCTATTGGACGCCGCATTCGTCGTAATTCAGATCACATGCAGAAAGCGTACTGGGAGCGAAAAAGCATGGGATATGACCTATCTAACAAAAACGTATAAGCCTTGACAGCAGGTGCTTTGTACGAGTAGTTTGTAGTGGATCAGTTAATAGCTACCTCTGCGATGCTGGCTAAGTCATATTTAGTTTTACAATAGCAAAATTTTGTGAGATTACTCAACTGTTTCTGTAAAAGATATTTATTGTGTACATATACCCTGTAGTTTTTGTACGTAGTATACATTTTGATGGTGAAAATAAATTAAACCAACTGAAAGGAATGCTTAATGTGAACAGGAGTCTGATTTTAATTCATAAAAGTATTCATATTCGTACTTTAGTAAAATCAGAAGGGTCACTTAACGTAATTTGATTTCATTACTAGCAATCATCAATTTCAACATAATTAAAATTTATCAATTAATCAGGAACAACCATAAACATTCATGTATTTGAAAAGGTTCAATATCCATTGGTATTGTATATTCGAAAAACTGAAAGAAATGTACATAACAGTGTCAATACATTTACGCAAAAAGTTTGTTCTTCAACTGAAGTTTGATATAGGAACAAAGAGATAGCATACTGATATGTGGAACTAAGAAATCAACAATATTATACTTAATAATAAATATTCGTAGCTATTATTATTATATAATGAAGAACTAGCAGTGTTAGATATAACAGTGCAAACAGAACACATTTCAGACGTTTGTAATAAAAACAAACAGAAAATATATCTACCTATTTTGTAAAGGTAAGCATTAACCGTAAACTTAATTGTTTCGTCCTTGACTAACTAACATTCGTAGCAAATCTGAACACTGAATCAAACAGTCTAAATAAGAATTATATTTATCGTTGTTGGTCTCCCTATTTCTTTCCGCGAGTAAGGCACTGTGGAACCAGTCCGTGTATTCAAGCCATTCGTCCAAATTGGTGGGTAGATTACTCGCAGAAAACCGTGGATTGTCTTGAGGTGGCGTCGGTGGGGGATCCTTTCCAGCTGCTGAAGCGTCGCTGGTACCGGTGGTGGCTGTCATTTCTTTGTATCTTGTTGCCAGTTCTGCAAATGAAGTACACTGATACTGAGATGACGTAAACTTCGCCGTAGGGTCAGAAACTATTGCGCCAAACGAGGGAAATGGTGTATAGAACTCTGGCGGAGTGCTGTACGTCATTGAGAATCGGCTTTGCTCAGTGGTAGAAACTGAAGTTTGAGTAACGACTGTAGTTCCACTTCCACATGGTCCAACAACATTGGTAGCTCTGGAGGGACCAGCGATTGGCTGATTAGTTGTAAGAGTCTCGAGCTCTGAATGACCCACATCAGTCTCTGGTGCGTTGTGTCTTGCAGCAGCTTGCGATGGCCGCATTGTTGATTCGCTGACTTTCATTCGTTTGTTGGGTCTGGATTCCATATTTACTGTGAAGTTAGTGTGAGGCACTTTTCGCTCTCTTGTTGTGGTGATTCTCTGAAACGTTTAGGAATAAAAAAGAATCATGCTACAAGTTAGCCTAGCTATACGTTAGATAGAGAAATTTCAAATTTGTATTATACTCACCGAAACTAGCAAGTTCAGTTTTTGTTTTTTCCTCAACTAGTAGTACAAGCTCTTTGGTTCAAATTTAATTAGTTAAGTAATTTGATTCCTCTCGGAATTTGTAGTTTTACTCACGGGTATAGGAACACTCGTTTCGACTCTACTTTCCGATTCCAGTAGCGTAGACTTCACCAAAGGCCAAAAATCTGAAAAGAATTGAGAAATTTAAAGTTATTGAATTATACACTAAATTTTTATGGACATTTTGAAGTTTTACTTACAAAATTCGTTACAAATAACAGAGTTCCGTGTCAGTTCAATAATTAAGGCTTGCAGCCACGGAGACGCTCAAACAAAGAATGATTGAAACTTGCTAAATCCGCCCTTTATATACCATCCAGAAACGTTGGCCATGACTGCTCTTAAAATATGCAACCTGGTATTAAACTGTTAGGCCCAACTTAAGGTAAAACGTAAGGCTCATCTATATTCTTTTGTTTAGGTTTCGTCTACATATTCTTTGTATGTTCTTGAAAGAAGAAAATGCCTCAGAAAGTTCATGGGCGAAGAACACTGAGCTCAATATGGTTACATTTGCATGCGGTCAAGGTGCCAAGAAAGTTGATTTGGAAGCATTAAATCAACTACATTTTATTTGTTTCACAAGCTTTGAAATCACATTCAAAACTTGCTATACATAAATGGCAGATCCCATATGACATCACATGCATGTTTCCGTTTGCATACGAATAGCTTACCTTTGATAAAGGCTAATTTCTTGAGATAACCCCTGATTGAAACTCACGGGTTGCAGTAATTTGAATCATATTACGAGTGTTGGCTATGTTAGAGTATTTGCTGATTAGTTTTACATTGAAACCTTTGCTTGAAAGTAGAAATAAAACCACAGCAAATGATTATGCATGGAGGTCATTTGCTTTGGAGAAGCATTATTTCAACGAAATGAGTTAGCTATTTAAGCTTAAGCGTCAATTGGTTTATGCATCAACCCCAATCCCCATGCAATATATAATTTAGAAAAAAATTGCAAGTTGAGTAACAATGAAATAGAGATCAAGAGATGCATTTCTAATCCCAGAATGAAATTTTTATTAAATTTTACAGTTCCGGATTTGAAGTCAAGTATTCTTCAATGTTGAAATAAATGTCTTCCTTTTCAAAAGTCATAGTATGTGATTCTGTATTGCATTTCAGAAATTGATGTGGAACTTTAATTAAGATTGTGTAGTGACTAGACCTGCTCAAAAGATGTGGTTATGAAGGCCGAAATATGTATATAAATATGTGCCTAAAAATGGCAAAATATGTGGTCAAATATGTGGCTAAAATCTTTTAAAATTGGCTACAAGAGACACAAAATCTGAATATTTCGTGTCAAAAGTGACTTCATGTATTTTTTCATTCTTAAACATTCAAATTTACGTAGTGTAGATTGAAATTTGGACATTTAGTAACACATTTTAGACTCAGCCATAATTTCAAAGAAAAATTTCTGAAATTGTTGTAAAAAAATCGTAAAACAGGTTAAAAATTTCAGAATAACGGCCAATTTGGCTGAAAAAGCCAAAATATGTTACTACATATGTGATATGTGCTAAAACCTCAAAATATGTGAAATATGTGGTAACAACATGGTTTTAAACGACTCCATTTGTCACCAAACGTTCACATACAAAGTTTGGCTGAAGCTCGAGAACGCATAAGAAACATGTATTTATATGCGATGAACAGGTCTAGTAGTGACTCGTCTGATACCTGGACACGCTTACGAGCACTGATTTAGCTTTCTCCTTCCTCATTTGCTTATTCAGTTAACTAATTGTAAGAACGGTTGCAGAGCTAAAGAATATTACGCATTGGTATATATCCGCCAAAAGGGAAGAAGCATTAGCATCGGTTGTCTGATTGAAGAGCGGCTCACCCTGTTGTTCCTCCCATCCCCATCAGAATCGTTTGTTTGAGAGAGTGTTTTGGCTTGATTGCTATTTCCAACCACGGGCTTTGCACCATTCCGATCAGGGATATAAATATGCTCGTAAATGTTTTCAGAGGAAGTTGACTTCTTTGCCTTCGTCTTGCCTTGGTTTGTTATCATTGGATGTAGCAGCAACTTGGGTAGACGTTGCCTTGACTTTGTAGCAGGCTTGATAAACGAAACTCTGTGTAGTCACCGAACCCTGCTGACACAAGGGTTGGAGTTGGAATGTGAGTTGTTTTCCTGTGACGGATTTCCACCCCTTCTTCACAGGACTTTCCTCTCCGGATGAACTTTTGGCTTGCGGTTCATTCCCAGCAGCAGTTTTGTGAGGAGTTGTTGTAGGCAAGTTTGGCGAGCAACTTACGACAACCGAGGCAGAACAGTTGGTTCTTCCTTCCCCTCTTTGACTTGGTGAATCTGCTGTGGGATTGCCGTGAATACGCATGTCTCCATTCCCAATCACGACCACAGTTGTGCTCGTGGATGGCACTGGGCCGGTGAACTGATGACGCTGTTGACTTTGGATCACGTTTCCGGATGAGCTTCGATGAACCTTGTTGACCTCAACTTTAAGCTTCACATTGATTTGCGGCTTTGGTTTCGTTGGTGGAGCTGGAGCTTCTTGACTATCTTCCTCGGAACGGGAAACGTGGAGGTGGAGGAGAGCGTGGCTTTAGTGTTGGAAATGATTTAGAAGGCGCAGGTGGTGGAAGCAAATCTCCAGCTAGAATCCCAACTCCTGTTGCCTGTCGTTTCGTCGATGTTATTCTGAAACATAATTGCGAACTTAGCAACAATGTTAACAGCACTATATAGATACAGTCCATGAAGGAACTTCGTTTCTGATAATCGACGGGCATTATAATACAAAATATGAAAATTTAGAATGGAATGCAAACAAAAATCTCACTTCAAAACTTTATAAACCCCTTCTATTCAAACGACAATGATTGTGCTTCGCGTTCTTGCTCAGAATGCCAAAGATGAACTGTCAGGTGAGGATATGAGTGTGGTTTACATGACTCGTTGCTTTCACTTTTCTGTAACATGCCACTTATCATTTAGTAAAAAACCAAGCCGAGTGGACACCGGATGTAGAGTTAATGTAATTTTAATTTCAAATTTAAGGCAGTCGTTTATACGCAAATTTTAGGATGACACAAGTTACATATTACCATTCATTTATCGCTAAATTATATATTTGAAGAGTTGACGAACACTCCCTTACAAAAAAGATACTAAAGAATTTGTCACACAGATAAAAAACAACATTTAGATTTTCCTATCAAAACGAGAATGGTCATGAAAGATTAAAGGTAAAACAATATTGATTTAAGACACACTTTAAACTCTTCGTTACTGAAGATAAAGTTAACAAAATACCTGAACAAAAAAAGTCAAAAATTTAGACAACACATTTTGAAACTACGCGGCTTTGTCTCATAACAAATGCCTTTGCAGATGGATAGGTATTTGGAGGACAATACACTGAGGGACAGGGAAACACTACCTCTTTTTCAAAATGCTCACTTATGGCGATTTCACAATTATAGCCTGCCACGTTATTAACAATTTTCAGGAGTTCCTTCAGATATAATTTGATGTCTAAAATATCTACCTTCACTTCCCAAATTTTATAATTTACCTCTCCAAATTGGGAATCCACTCTTGACTCAATGTCATCCAATCGTTCTAGAAGCACGTTGAACATGGACCTGGTTTCAGATTCTGATCGAAAAAACTCCTCAAGAAAACATTTTTCTAAGCGAACTAATACTGTTGCAATTGGCGTATGTTTTAGTAATTTTTGTTGTAGCATTTCGTGTAATGTATTTGTAGAGCCATAGAGCAAATGTAAAGGTGTATGTAAAGAGAAAGAGAACGTGGAAAAGCACGAGAAAATCAGGTATAGAGGAAAGGAGATTTTGTTCATTCCTCACTCTCACTCTTGGCTTGAACGCGATGGTGTTAAAATAGAATTGTGTGCGCTCAGTCTCGTATGACAGAGATAATTAATTGGGAATTGTATTTAGTCTTTCTAAAAGTTAAATCTTGTAATTAGTTAAATTGAAGGTTGATTCAGTGCCGTCTTGTTCATACGGTTGTTTGACATTAAATTGGATTGACTTCAATATTTGGTGTTTTATTTTACAAGATAAGTGCATATCCATTGGAGTTAGGGTTATTCTGAAACCTGGAAACAGTCACTTCTGCTGATAGTGACATATAGACGTACGAAATTGCAGCCGGGTAGGTGTAATTCTACATTTATTGGCGACCCTGCCAGGATAACCCAAGTTCCAGTGAAGCCATCAAGATAAGATGGATCGAGTAAAGAAGGCAAGAGCTCCTATTCGGTCAAGAGTAACGAGACTCTGCAACGAAGTCCAGGCTCAGATCGACACAGGTGTACCACACAAGCAAACATTAGAGGTACTCCTGGAGAAATTGGAAGGAGTTCAAGAAAGACTTAAGGAGTGGGATAACCACATGATGAACGCTATGCTCGATGTCGACGCTGACGACGACGATATCGCCATAGAAGATGATGAAGCCGAAGCTTACCAAGATAAGATTCGCGAAGCATTCAGAATTGTTCGAGAAGTCATTCAAACCAAACCGGAAGAACAACCAACAAGCTCATATTCAACTGGAGGAAACACCCAAGAAAAGAGGACCTTCAAGTTACCAAAGGTGGAGCTGAGGCAGTTCAACGGAGAATTAAGGGAATGGCTAGGCTGGTGGGCTCAATTTAAGAAAATCGATGAAGATAAGACCCTCCATGCAACCGACAAGTTCCAGTATTTAGTGCAGTGTATTCCTGAGGGAACGAAGGCGTGGCCATTGGTATGCAGTTACCCGATGTCGGAGGAAAACTACCCAAAAGTGGTCGCGGCCCTGCAGGAACGCTTTGGAAAAACGGAACTCCTCCAAGAAGTTTACGTAAGGGAGTTATTGAAGATAGTGACCGCAAATGCAGCTAATCCAGAAGAAGGTAGAGTCCTATCAAACATGTATGATAAATTGGAAAGTCATTTGCGTGCTTTGTCAAGTTTGGGAATTAGTGGGAGCAACATGTCAGTGTTTTTGAAACCGATGATCGAGTCAAGTCTCCCAGCACACATCCTTGTCGCCTGGCAGAGAAGTCCAAATTATGTGAAGGATGGGTCAACTGAAAATCCACCAAAATCCAAGTACGACTATCTGATGGAGTTCATCAGAGGTGAGGTGGAAAATGAAGTCAAGAGGAGTCTTGTTTCCAGTTTGGAAGAACTCAAAATAGAAGACCAAACATCGGGACAAGCTCATAAGGGTGCAAAGAAGAATGGAACAAAAAGCACAGCACCCATTCCAACAGCAACAGGCTTAATAGCAGTATCAGGATCATCAGGGATGAACTCGTGTATTTTCTGTCGGCATGCA
>LJIJ01002476.1:0-26709 GCA_001718145.1 Orchesella cincta
GAATATGAGAATCAAATATATTTCAAGTCGCCCCATTAAATAAGTAGGCGCAAACGATATAATATTTTGTAGGAGACAGAACTACATTTTATTGAGTGAAGCCAAAGTCAAGATCGAAGTCTGAAGATGGAATGAGGAAAGATTCATAAAGGTAGGTAGGTATAGTCAGAGAAGGATAAGTGAGGGATAAACCAACATGCATCATATTCATACATACATGGCATACATCATAGAAATACATACATAACTCAACATATGAAAATCATATCTCCATATTTTATACTTAGCTAGATTACAAAGGTAACTGAAGGAGACTAGCGTAAATACATACACAAAACAATTTAAAACAAATGAAAAAAGGAATACTTCTTATAATAAAAATTTCTTGTTTGCATGTGTGAAATTTTCATGAACAAAGCAGCACAGCTTGTAATCTGGACAGCAACATTTCTGTATAATTTTTCTCGATATGTTTGAGTATTAGTAGTAGTAGAAAGGGAACGAGAACATTCAGATGTGGAAGATGAAGGTAAAGAAAAAATACCCGTGCGTTACGAATAGCAACACTTTCAAGATGTGACATGATTTTTAATGAGGTCGATACAAAAGAATCTAAAAAAAATGCACAAAGACGAGCGCCAAAGCGCTCCCTTGAATGATAAAGAGTGAAAGGAGGTTAATTAGCCCAGGAGTGCCTTGAAGTATTTTGACAGCATAATCATTCAAAAAGTTTTGCTGGTTTGTTGAAGTATTTTTTTTCATGTTAAAGCATATTTGTTGTAGTTGTAAGGATAAAAATAGCACAGTTTGCGAAATAATTTTGCAAACCTGGTATTTTATATTTAAAAGATGTCCATCTTTTCTTCAGAGAAAGTGATAATTATGCGACATAGGTGATCTCATAAGGAAGTTTTGCATAATTTTAAAGTTATTTTAGAGGCAGTAGCACCGGTGCAGAATATTTATGCCTTCCAGATCTTCCTTTATACAGACAAAATCTTTCCTATGTAGCCCTTTGTCCTCAGTTCTTCCTGTAACTTCGTTACAACGTTACAAAATGTTCTGCACACGTAGGCGGTAACGGAAATAACAAATCGGGACGGCACACGAACCTAATTAAAAAGTTTCCGTAATTCCCATGAGGTCTACCTTTATTCAATAATTTGGAACAAGATAAGCAAAAAATTACGAAACACAAAGGCACATATTGTGAGTGAATGATTCTATAAATTGATGCTGCCTTAATGTGCTCAACTTTCATGTAAATTGGAGATAGTAAATCAGCGAAGCTGATTAATTACACTTACTTAGAACTAGGAAATGAGAAACAAGGTAAACGCCAAGGCAAAGGTTTATGTGGGAGTGAAAACATACAAGTGGGTTGGCGTAATATTGATGTTGATAAAATAAAGCCAGACACCAAAGACAATTTCTCTGAAACATACAAGTGATACAAGTAATAGAAATATGTATAATGGGATCGGAGGTTCCAACACAATGTATTTCTCTTTTCAAAGTAATAAACTAAATATAGTAGATGAGAATAAGATCTTATCATCGATTTGGAACTTTCACATCGTTTTGGCTCACTCTTTAATGAGAGAATGATCCGTTGATTGAACCCTCATGAAAGGGGAAAGTGGGGAAGCCAAAATAATGGATGCCTTTTGTTATGTCTGCATTTAACATTAGCTGAAACTTAACGAAGCACAATTAATAAATTAGATAGAAACGGCAGAGCTAATTTACCCTTTGAATGCCCTAAACTAAGACCCTAGAAGCACTTCCTTATTTGCCTCTCTGGATTATGATGAGATGTTTATTGCTTGCATTATATTTTTGTGGCCTAACTCTGATGAAAAATATGGGGTTAACTTTTTCGTTTGATGTTTCTACTCATTTTTTCTAAACCATATTTGTCAAGAAAAATACCGCTCCAGACTCAACATATGAAATTCTGAATTATGTAATGCTAAGTTGGGAATGAGAAAAAACAAGAATGTTCGTATAGCTGAAATATTCTTTCTCCTGTCAAACTCCTTTGATTTGCTTTTAGTCAAAGGGAATAAAAGTGGAGGCCTTGCGCAAACAAGGGATTGTGTTTCCAAACTCAAAATTCACATACACAGAAAAAACTGGCGTAGGCGAGTGGACATATAATAATATACAGAACATTTCATAAAGTTCTGAAAAAGCTTAATTATTTGAGAAACAAAGTAACCAGATATATTTATGGAGAGACTTACACAATATTTGGAGCGGTTGCCCTTTTCTCTTTCCAAAGAAGGCAATCGAGTTTTGCATATTTGCGCTGCTGATGCCTTTAAAATAAAAAACCAGAGAAAATTAAAGCAGTTTCTATTCCTCTCGGTAATGATGTTAGAATTGGAGATAAAAAAGAAAGGACGTGTAGCCAGGCATAATATGACAAATGTTTCTGTCAAAGAGAGTGGATACAAAAATGTACAATAACTGTTACAAAGAGACAAGGAACATATGACAACCTGCATTCTAAATTGTACTAATAAATACTACTATAAATATATAAATATATGCTATTATACTAATAAATTGGAGAAAGTAGGGTCATATCACTGCGATTTGGGCATATGATATGCAGCATATCCTCCTACAACATTTTCCTAACATGAAAATATAGGATATCAATGAATAAAGGTCTGATGGGTAAATTTCAACATAAACTACTTTAGAGCATTGCAGTGCTTTGAACTTGTGGTTGTTCCTCATAATTTTGTTTAACTTTTAAATATAGAAAACCTGAAAAGGGTAGTACTGTATGTCGCACACCATATTATGTTTTGGTTCTAACAAAACTGTCGTTTCCCTTTTTCCACTATTCCATCCTTGGAAACTACAACAAAGTCAGTCGTGTAAAATGAAGTTATTTTTCTTATGTTACTAGTTATGGATTTTAAAAGGTGTATACCTAGAAAATGCATGTGTAGTCAGAGGAAAAACCACTTGAAAGAATATTTCAACGAGTTTTTAGTTTTTTGGAAAACGGTAAGCCATTTCCAGTTACGTTACACCCACTCCAGTTTGGTCTGATTGAACTGCCGGTACGAAAATGATATGAATGATGTGGGAAATAGCTGAAAAACACACTTCCTAGTGTCACAGCACCCCCACCCACGTAACAGTATACTCTAGCCCTTCCGCGAATGTTTTCCAGGAATTATGCTCTAGTCATTAGGCATCAAGATGTGATTCTCTTTACCCCGATCATCCAAAATCGTTACATTTGTTTTACCTAAAACTTCATTTTTCTCCTTTCAGCTGGTTTCAGTCAATTTCAGTACAGTGTTTGCGGCTACCTAGAAACTTAAATAAATAAATTTTATTTCAAAATAAATATTTCGGTGGGGATTGCGTGTTGATAACGGAATGTTCATTAATTGAAAGAGTATTTTGCATTGAATTTTCTGAAGCTTGAGAGACTGCGGGATGTCAAAAAATACTACGTTTGGATATCCGTGAACGCTGTTGACGCTTTCCTCAATTGGGATGGTTTGATTGGGCAAAGTGTAAGTACTATAGCTTTTATTAAATTCCAGAATAGAATGTCTATAGTCCAATAATTATGTTCAAGCATAAAACAAATTTAACTGTTAACTTACATAATCGCGTTTTTAAGAAAAACTTAGCTAGTTATATGCTTTGTACATCTAATAATAGCTATGCTGGTTGTCTACATCAATGGAAGTTACAACAAGTAGCAGTTGTACTGGATTTAGTTGTGGCAAGTTTAGTTTCAACACGCAATCAAAAACAAACAAACAAATGCAAACACTTGTAATCAGAAATTATGGTGATTTAGACCAGCATACTGTATCTAAACAAAACCAAGTTTAATTATGCGTTATTCAAATCAGATACACATGAATTGCTAGCAATACTCAATTATGCGAACAGAAAAGGATATAAATGAGTGAGTTGTTGATGGCATGAACATCAAACTGCTTTTTTATATATTACAATTTGACAATTCCTTTTATGCTGTTAGTTTTGTACACATCAATTCAACTAAAATCCTACAACCACATAAGCGTTCAAACCAACCTTCAATAAATATAAATTTTTTCTAGAAGCATTACAATTTTTCAGAGGATCCAACTCTTGCATAAAAACAGTTCTGATACTGCTTAGTTGTTATATTTATACACTTGTGAGGGAATTGTGTTATGCAAGAAAAGATTATATATATATGATATAAACGACTTTCCGCATCTGATTTTTTTTTCTTCTTGATCCTCGTATTTATATTCTTCTGTTATTTCTACAGGATGGTGATCTTATGCTCTTTTTGTTAATTTTTAATGTCAAAACAATTATTTGTCACTGGAAATTTTTTTGGTGTAGCCTTCAGATACAGGATAGGACGACATATATGTGTAGCACAGTGATTGTTCGTTGTGGTAAAGCTGTCTAGATTAACTTTCGTATCTTTACGAGTTCTGTTTTATGGAAAGCGGATCTCAACATAACTTGCATTTCCCCTCTAGATTTCCCTTTGCTGAATTTAAAAGAGATAAGTTGCAGATAGAATTTGCTTAGTCGTATATTTTGTGCTTTCACAGTAAATTTATGAGATTTGAGAAGCTGCATCAAACTGTGCGTTTGGGTTTGATAAACAAAAACCTTGAGAATATTATTTTATCCACACAGGCAGGAATTAAACTGGACAAACGCTGCTAAACTGTCTTTACTTTCTTGAATCGGAAAAAGGTAGGAAGATGGATGCAGTAAATATTGGCACCAAATTTAATTTTTAATCAGAAAGTACTTCGTTATGTCAACCGGTGAACGTTAAATCGAGTCATGCCATTGGAACTCTAAAAAAACGCTTTAATGAGATTGAATAATGCTTTTATGAATCATTTCCATTAAACCCTAAATTGCTAACAACTAAACACAAATTTGACACATTACCACCTTCATATCTATTCGTTACTATTGCTTTCTCATTGCTCAATGCATTTTTTTTTTGGTTAGGAGCAAAATTCCAAAATCAATTATTGTATTAATTAAACTGATTCATCTTCGTTCCACAGTAGCTAAACTTATCTAAAATCGAATGAAAATGTGTGTCTGCGCAAACATTTTCTGTTCTTGAATAACCAGCAACTATGCAGAATGGTTTGATTTACCATTAAATCTAAAATCGTGTTATGAAACAGTAAGAAATTTACGAAACAAGGAAATGTTTTTGTCCTTAGATTGTTGTAGAGCATCACAGCTTCACATAAAATATGACTATTTAATTTCCGTTGTCCTGCTACCGTTGGCTTGGGACAGGCTTTTATCCCACTGCTTCCTGAGCTTAGTTAAAAAAGAATGAAATCCATCATGGTTGCTGGTTTCCAAAGGAATTCAAAAGGCGACATAAATAGTGTAATAATGTCCTTGCCGTCATAAAAGTATAGCTCGAAGCATACAACATTGCCGATTTTCAACTTTTCAATGATATTACACTGCAATATTATTTGGTGAATTGAATGTAAAATTAAACCTCTTACCAACAGTTGCGGAAAGAAGTTCGAGGTGTGCAATTTATATGCCCTAAAATTATGGAGACTTGTAAATACATCTGTCATCAAGCAAATTTATTTAAGCCTCCATCAATCTGCTGTCGGCAAATTCACTTGACATAAGTCAAAATTCTCTTGTACTTTGTTCACAGCTTGTTTGTCATTGTGACTTTTGCATATACTTTTAGAATGTATGTCCTATAGTATAGCTCTTCAAGGACACCTAACAATATTCTGGCTGTAAAAAATCTATTACGTTATGTAGCCATTGTTTTCCGTATTCGATTATTAGTAGTGGCAATTGGCTTAATAGTGGCAACATAAAGTGATATCATGTCAATATTGTGATTTTCAGCATACCTTCATGAATGAAAAAGCTGAAAAGTAGTGCATTGAAAAACACATCATCTGCAGTGAAAATTTGTAAAACTGGTATTTAGTACCGTTTATTAATATTTTTCCATTCATCCATTAACATATCATCACCATAAAATACTTTCAAGTAATAATCTTACAATTCTTCCGCTTAAACATTCACTTATAAAATACAATACAGTATAACTCGAATCACAAGGGCACATTTTCACTTGACAGGACAGAACCACTTTTAACTGGACGAACATAAAAATATTAAACATTATTTCGGTTTTGTATGTATCGCAAAATGACTTAAGAAGTAGATTTCATTTTCAGGTCTTTTGTAGAATCTTAAAAACTATCCTTTCAGCAGAACTTTACTGTAGAATTTTGATAGTTCTTATCGTCTAAGCGTTTTTTAAGTCGGGTTTGCTTCTACCTTACCTTGATTCCATCTATATCTTGAAACTATAAAAAAATTAGGTTAGATATGAAAATGTGTGCGTTGACCAGGGAAAAAAATTGTGTAATTCAAAAAGCGTCACGTTTCAGTGGCTCCACCACGTTTCAGCCCTTTATGTGTCAAATAATGTTACTGCCGATGAACAGTTTTTCATTAAGTTTTAACAAGCTCAAAAATCATGATTTTGTTACTGCACACGCATGCCAGTAGAAATGATTTACAGTTTTCATAGTTTTGGTTATAAAACAGAGTTCTTTGCTCGTCTCCTAATAATACCATATAGCATATAAAGATCTCTCATAATCCCAAGTGAAATCCCTAATAAATGGCGTCAGGTATTATTTCTTATGTTTGGGAAACAGGCAGGTACATATATTAATAACACGTAAATATGTATATGTTGTATTCAGTACATGTGTTTACCGCGTAGAAAAGCTTGCGGATGAATTCATTAAAAATACCAGTCATTGGAACTAATAAATTATCCATCGGATTATCTTACGCAGCTACATAATTTTGTATTCAATATACCCCAGAAAACACTCATTAACAAGAACTATTACGCGAATGACTTTCCCCAGCTAACCATTCGAGATAGCTCGCTTAAGCGAAATCGTTGCTAAATTTCGTCACGAAAAATCGAAGCGAATTCTGCACTAATTCGCTAAAAATCACCGACTTTCTCTACGAAATCTCTTAACGCGTAAGCATCCATATTATGCATCGCGCTTAGGTATATTTGTTTGTTCTTGGGTATACTTCATACTAGTTCTGCTGATCTCAAGTGTGCAGATAATTCTTGTCATCCGCAACTTAGTTGTACAACTAGTTATACTTTCGTCCATAGGTCATCATTATTAAGAGGTTTTCTGGGTCTTAAATTTACAACAACCGCTGAAAAATTAGATCAACGAGATGTAGTAGATCAACTGTGTGTCCTTCAAGGTAGGTAAAATGAATTAAATTAGAAAAAATCTTCTTACTTCAAATCTTTAAATGTACTCGGTGTATGGTTTTCATTTTCAATTTTGATGTTGCAGAAAGCATTCGATTGTACCATCACTTTCACCAGCCAGGTGGATGACAGGTAATTTTTGTTATTCGACAAACAAAATTATGTCATCTTTAAAAGGCTAATGTATTTAAAATGTTGTTTTCTTGTTAAAGGCACATTAAGGGTGAAAATATAAAGCCTCCTTTACAACGCCCCACATCCCATCGTTAGCTTTCAATGACATCGAGTGAATAACTTCCTTCATTTTAATTGCATTTTAAAATTGTTATTTTTGAGTGTTAAACAACTATTTCATGTATTAGATTATCTATTACGTTACGAACTATAATTAGTTTGGCAGTTCTACATTTGTCAATAAAATGAATTAAGTGTAATTTAGTATTTACTTCGTTGTAAAGGATTGTTTTATGCATTGCTTTTATCATAAACCATCTGATAACGACATTTATCGTATTAGTGACGAAATCGTCATGAATCGGCTTACACTGCAGATCGCTATGAAATCGCTAAGAATCGCTGGCGATTCTGCTGACATTTATCCCAAAAATCGCTAACTATTCACCAGCGATCTTCAACTAGTCGTCTAGAGCTCGTTAGCGAAATGTAAACGATATCATACAACGATTTCAAAGCGATCATGACGAAACTGGTTAGCTGGGACTTTATAGGAGAAAAGACCTTGAAATTTACCCTCCTTTTTGACAAAAGTTTATTTTGCCAGGCAACTGGGATCGTATTTTCAACGATATTACAGGCTTAAATCAGCACCATTGTCTGCGTACGGCATCGTGAATACCAATGAAAATACGACCCCGGTGTGGCTTACCATTTTCATAATTTTCATAAGTACGGAATAATGTATTGACGTGCAATTACTAAAACATGGGATTTTATGAGATTATTAAAACGACCCCCATCATCATTGCTGTGCATTTTTTAAACTTTCAACGATGCTGTCAGCTCCCTCACAATATTTTACCTACAGAAAACTGGTCTTAGTGTAAGAAATAATCCAAAAAAATCATACCCAGGGGCCGTCCATATCAAACGTAACGCTGGTTAGGGGGAGGGGGGTTCGAGCCCAGCGTTACGGAGCGTGACAGGGGAGGGAGGGGGGTCCGAGACGAGCGTGAAGGCTTGAAATTTGTCATATATTTGTTTTTCCGAATTTAACACACAGGATTAATTAGTCAGCATATAATGGATACAAGGTGCAAGCACAGTGAAAGTCATGCCGTTGCTAGTGAAAAACTACTATAACATCTTTTAAAATCTCCTTGTTGAGTTTATGATGTATATTTACACTGTAAAAATAACTTTTTTTCTAGCGTTACGTGACAGAGGGGGAAGGGGGTTCAGAGCACCGTGACACAAGCGTGACAAAGGGGGGAGGGGGGGTCTGAAAAAGGCCGATTTTTGCGTTACGTTTGATGTGGACGGCCCTCAAGAAGACTGTGACTGAGGAGTTACTAAAACCCACTACCTGATCCAGCGGGTACTACCACTACCCACTACAACTAACTGGGTTTAAGATGCAATAAAACGGTGGAAAATGAGCTGCCATTACGCGGAGGGGAATACAATTTGATGTAGTCACACATTACTCCCGCAAAATTTCTCCAATTATTAGTGAATGCTGACACATCATTTATTTTTGTTTAGTTTATCTCAACTAAATTTAACAAAAGAGCATTGATGTGACAAAAAAAAGTTTGAAACACACACAATATTGGTTGTACATATATGATATGGCTTGCTTGGTGACAGCAACCCACCACCACACCATATCATTCTCCTTTACGTAACAACTCTCCGATATGGTGTAATGGTTAGCATAGCTGGCTCTCACCCAGCAGTTCCGGGTTCGATTCCCGGTATCGGAAGTAATTTTTTGTAGTCTGAATAAATTATTTCATGTATCATATCATGTCGTCTTATGCTAAAATTATTCAGTTGTGATCAATTTTTTTCTTGAAACCCAACTCGTTTTTTATTTATGCAGCATTGAATGGCGAATTGATTTTTACGTGAAAACATCTTAATGCTAAAAGTTGGGGAAAATCAACAGAAAAACAAAACAAATGACATTTAAACCATAATTGCCTTTTTAATTCAATTGAACAATTTGGTTTTCAGAATCGTAAATTGAATTTTGGTATGTTTTAAAAAATTTCAAGATCTAAAAATATAACAAAATATGTAACATCAATGTTATTCAAAGTTTCGACTAAAAGAAGAAATTTTGTGCACTCTAGAGAACTAGTCTCATATGGTTTCATTTTTAAATAAGTAAACATAATACATCACGTTAATAATTATTGGCTCAATATTGTTATTAGTTTCTGGAGCATCTGGAAGAAAATCTCACAATGAACGCATTTCTTTGGTTCTTCTTTTGTTGAATTCGTTTGATCCCGTTGTGCTTAGATCGCTTGTGGAACTGCAGTGCTCCTAAAGTCGCTCCAATGTAGTCGCATTGTCCACATTTGAAGCATTTGAGAGCGACCCCGTGTCGAACATTGTAATGATCCTGAAGTCTGGATATTTTGGGGTTACGGAATGAACATCCTGTCTCTGGACAATAATAACTTGCACATTTCAACCCATCCACTTTCACTAACACGAGGTGAGTGAGCTTGTGTAATTCCAACAGATTTTTGTCAATAAATCCAAACCCACACCGTTTACAAAAACTGATTGATTCAGAGTGTGTTTTTAAATGGGTGTTGAGTTTAAAGTGGTTTTTAAACTGCTCTGGACATCCCCCCACTTCACATGAAACTTTGGGGGCTGTTCTTAGTTTTTTAGGAAGGGGCTGACCCTTCTCTGGTTTGCGGAGATGGTGAATGCGTACGTGCTTACCGAGAGCTCGTGAGGAAGTGGCAACATGCTCACATTCCGAACAACTGAATCTTTTCAGTGAGGCGCCATGCTTACTGTTGTAGTGATCCTGGAGCATTGCAATTGTCTCAAATCTCCAGTCACAATTTGATTCCGGACACAATAGTGGTCGCTTTCCTTTGAGTGGCTTTACGTGAACAAGTTCGTGGAGTCGTAATAAGTTCGAGTTAATAAATCCCCAGTCGCAAACTCGGCAAAAAGCGAGCTCTAGAGTGTGCTCTTTCAAATGGGAGTTGAGCTCGAGCTGGCTTCCAAACTTCTGGTGACAGTCTTCCTCTTCACATGGAAAAGTCCCATGATTAGAATGGATGGAGCTTACATGACAAGCCAACAATTGTGGTGTTTGAATGACTTCCAACAAAAACAGCACTGCCGTTCAAATCCCTCCTCCCCAGTTTCTGACTTGGATATCGTCTTAGATTGGAATTGACTTTCGAAATTCAGGTTAAGCAACTGTATTGTAGCAATTATATTTAATTTCAAGCAAAGGAAATGAATTAGAGGTATTAATCAAATTTAAATTATTCACATTAAAGCCGACTTACGACGAGCAATCTGGGCCATCCTTGGAATCAGAGTTTTTATCATCATCATCATCTTCTTCCATTTTTATTTGACTATCCACCAAAATAATATTGTACGTTTTTCTTGAAAAAGGGGATGACTCATCTGCATCGGAGGCGTTTTCACCCTCGGCTGAACGGTTCCAGTCATTATCATTGTTGTTTTCAGGGTTGTATTCCAATTCCTTCTTTATAAATTGATCAGATTGAGAATGACTTGCATCAACTCCAGGTTGCAAGTTAGCTGCATTGTTAAATGATGCGGAAATTGCTTCGTTACGCATTATGACAAGTTGCGGTTGGAATTTTTGACTCATGTGTTCACCTGTTTAAAACGTAACTCATTTTAATTTTTGTATCATCATTGGTAAATCTTGAAAGTTTAAATTCTCTAAAATCTCACATCTCACACTCAATAGCTCCCGAATTTTCTCCACCTCAGCAGCATCAGGAATTCCAAGATTGTTGGCCAGCTTCCGAGTTTTCTCAGAGTTGAGTGAGTTTTCCAGTAACTTTTCGAGCTCACCCAATTTCCAAGAGAGACGGAGCTGAGCCTGCACCAGTTCCAGATACGAATTGCAAATTTGTCTAACAACTTTGACACAACTTTCGCAAAACATTTTGTCTCCATCGTTTGTCTTCGAAATGGAGAGCAACGGATTGAGTGAAGTCAATGGGATTTTCAAGTAGTTTTGAGCAACCTGAATAAACTTCAAGTGGAGATCAAATTCACTTCCGTTTACATTGTCATCACTGCTTTCAACTCCTGCTAAGCAGACAAAGCAAATCGGACTTTCTTTAACGGCCATGATTTATCAGTAAAAATCAAATCAATCCTATTTCAAATACTAACAAGCCACAAAACCGTGTGAGCATGCGATGAAACACAACTATGATGAATGGGAGATGAGAGCGTACCAAAACACAACAAAACTCAGCTGCTTATGTATAATTTTCATGCTTTCTCTCTTCCACACCACCACCGGTATGCATTTCTTTACATTACATCTTTGCTTTGCACCAGAGAATGTCAAAAAGAAACAAAACCAGATAATTAACTGAATTATTAATAATCATGAAAGTTAACGTTTGTTTAGTGTGTCTAAAAACTTTTAAGAGCTGTGGTGAAGAATTGCAAGAAGCAGAGCAATGCGATTTGCCTCTCCTACCAAAATTTCTCAAGTTTACAGAAAACTACTTAGAGATTTCTACAACAAAGTTATTTTTGACTGGAAATGCTCGAGAGGTGGATTCCTTATGTGAGAAATGCGAACTTGCCGTGGTCAACCCAATTTGTCAACTTTATCAGGAACTCCTGACCGTTCAGCTTCGCCTGGCTTGGGAGCTGAAGCAGATGGGAACGTTGCTGGAGAACTCCCAGAATTCTGTTTCTGATAAACTCAAACTTTTGAACACCAGACGGTTGGCAGATCAGTTGGGAGTACAAAAAGTAGCCTATTTAGAGGAGTATAGAAGCTTGTTAATTGAAAAATGTAAGTTACTCGAGATTTTGAGAAATACAGAAAAAACTAGTATTCAGTTTCTTCACAAATTTTGATGGCTAAACTTTCCTTCATTCCAGGTCATGAGAAAGGAAGCAGAGGTCAACCCAAAATAATACTAGAACAACCCATTTTATCACCTTACCATGGAATTAAACGAGAAGTTGAGAGTGAGCATGAAAGTGAACTCGTTGAAAACAGCATTGAGGTTGAAGAAATGGTTATTAAACCAGAGCCGGTTCATGGTGGTCCTACTATTTCCGATGATTCCGAGCATGATGAAGGGGATCCAACGTTTTATCCCGAAACTTACTCAGATTCGGAGGAATCAATTTCAAGTCCATTGCCATCCACGTCCACTCAGCTACCGCAGCAGCCGAAACTCAGCAAGCTCACAGAAAATGGGGATGCAAGGGAGGTGCAAACCCCTGAGAAAGGAATATATGCATGCCCAAAATGCACCAAAGTTTTCCCTTTTGCGTTGAATTTGTCGAAGCATCTGAAGAAAGCTCATCCGAGCAAAACGCATCTTTGTTCTCAATGCAACGTAAAGTTTAAATCGCTGTATCATTTGAGGCGTCATGAGCGTGCCATTCACAAACCAGAATCTCACTCATGCTCTCATTGCCGAAGAGTTTTTACCACAATGGACTACCTGAGAAAACATATTCAACATGCACATCCCCGTCTTTACAAGCCAATTTGTACAAACCAAGTTATTTCTACTTCAAAGTCTAAACATAAAGGAAAGAAAGCAAGCAAAGATTGTTCCAGCTGCTGTGGACAGCAATTTCAGAACGACCACCTCCTTCAGCTACATATTCGCTTTCATCACAAGTCTGTCAAGTGTAGTTTGTGTGAGAACAAGTTCAACGGGAAAAAACTTTTGTATGCCCATATTCAGCGAGCCCACAAAGGAGAAAGCGGTGAAAAAGCGTTTTCAAATAGACACAATTGGGTGAAGCAGATGAGTATGAACAGTGATACTAATTTAGACGCAAAATTTTGCTGCAGTGTTTGTGAAGAATCTTTCGTAAATAGAGAACATCTTAAGCTTCATATTGCTGCAATGCACATCCCAGAAAGTCATTCTTGTCCTCACTGTAAAAGTGTGTTGCCAATGAAAACTTTATTGCAGAAACACATTCGAAGGATACATCCTGACCTTTGTATGTCACAGCCAACCAAGAATAGTTTTGCGGAGATCTTTCAGCTTGTCAGAAAACAGCCACAGGAAAATTCAAAAGCAATTGAAGATAGTAAATGAGCAACTTAATTTATTAGCGATTACATTTTAGTAGTGCTGGCGAATGAAAGTTTCAAAATTCAATAATAAAAGTTTATCTATTTTCACGGGACATTTTCACTTTTTAGGCTGAGAAAACAATTTTCGAATGAGCATATTATTGCAATGGAACTCGACTTTTAGTTTCAATTTTAAATAAATCATTACGACATTTAAAATCAAATAATTCAAAGTAAAACGTTTTAATCGTAATAAATACATAAATATCAGTCATAAACCGTCAATCAATATGAAACGCATCGGTCAACTCATCACAATCATCATGGTTTTTCTGAAATCCCTATATTAAGCTGTGATTCGATCTTCTTTTTTTCCTTCGTCACATCCGAACTGAAATCATGCATCGTCATTCATCCTGCCTCCACTTTGAGTTGCAGTGTAATAGTTAATACTTAATTAATTCTCCTGTTGTAAGGAGCTATTGTGGCTCCCAGCAAATGAACAATAAACAGGGTAATCAGAATCCACGATAATGATAAGCTTTCGTGTTTACTCATAAACAGCTAGTACATGCAGTATGTGCATCACTGTAACTGATGTTTATGTCAAGAAAAGAAAAATCTTTGCTTTTTAAGGGAATATCAAACTTGGAGCGTACCTGAGTTCTCTGATATGGAGCATCGAGAAACGTGGCTACATATAATTCACGTTGAATGAGGAACCATCCTGCAGCTCTTCTGCTGGTGAAAGTTGAAAGCCAAGTCTCAATCTGCCTGTTTGTTTGCTCTCCTTTCAAAAATTTTGGTGGTAAAAGATTTTCCATGTGTTTTTGCTGCTTTACATGTCATTGTCAATAACATTAACTTTCACTCAAAGCATATTCTGTTGTTGAAATGAAATGAAATGTGAACTAGTTTTTGTAATTATCACTAAAACACAAACTACGAGTTAATTAGTGATTGCTGCTAATTGATCAGTTCAAGATGATTCACGAGTATCACTGCTCAGTGTGCCAGGGCTGTTTTGGAACAAGAAAAGAGTGGTTGAGTCACCTGCTCGAGTCCAATCATCAGACCAAAGCTCGGAAGGAGATATCCGTTGGGGTCAACCAGAAAGGGAATGTGTTCTCGTCGCCTTCACCACGTTTCCGTCGCCTCTTTCGATCTCCTCCAGTTTTTCTCCAAGGCAGCACCAATCTAGTCACTGACTTTGTCTGGTTTGAAACTCGACCTGAATTGGGATTCGTCCAATTTGAAAGCAAGTAAGTGCGGAGCTGACAACCGTCAACAATTTGCCATCGTGGTTTTTCCATACTAACATTTAATTACAATATTAAGTGATAACCTTTTACATTCATTTTATTAGGCACAAAGTGGAAGAGATTTTATCAAGTTTTGGTGGACCAGACGTTCGAATTAACAATCATCTAGTTCAGATAAAAAGGGAGGAGAATGCCTGGAACTCGAATGTAAGCATGAAAATATCATGATTATTACAACTCAAATTGGTATAAATATACGAAATCATGTAATTCATGCATAAATACTGTTTTTTCAGGGAAACTTCTGACCAAACTGACTCCTTCTGCTGATGTGGATGAAATTGAAAGTATTTCGGATTCACAAGTTCAGAAGTCAACCTATCGTCAACCTTCCGACGTTAACGCGCCTTCCTTAAATATTGCTTCAGCGGAGAAAGCAAGTAATGGACGAAACGGAGCACAAAAGCAGGACACAGTTTCAGCTCCACCAGCTCTAGAAGAAAGTGAAGGAGCAGCGCAACCAACCCACTCATTGGTCGCCGATTACCATTCAATTTGCCAAATGATAGAAATCCCGATGCAGAGTACGAAGCTGCCCTCAAGTTTTTTAAATACTTTGCAAACTTTGTTCGCTAAACAGTTTCCAGAGTGTGAGCTCATCTGGTTTCGCAACTGGTACTTGAAACTCAAGACCACATTGCCATTGAACGAGCTAGTTTTCTTCTTTGACCGAGAAGGTGAGCTTCTTGCTAATTAATGCAAAGTCTTTCGAGAGAATTATTATTATAAGAGATTTTACTTTGGTTTTTTAGGAATGTACGCATCTCTAGCCCGAAATCGCCCAGTTAATACAAATGCAAATCACTTGCCTCGAGTGAAAGACGGGGTTAAAAAGTGTTTTGATAACGATCCTCAAGCTAAAAGACTGGCAATTGTACAAGCGTCAGTTCAGAATTGTCCTGAGCTTTTTGCATGATCCCCATCGTCAACTTTTTATTGCCAGACAAACGGTCTGACTTTTGTGTGGTGCGAACAGCAATTCTTCTTCCGGAGGTTCAAGCCTGTCGGCTCGTGTCGTACCTTTGCTCTTTTGACCGTCGCGTCAAACCCCTGCTCACCGTTATTCGCTACTGGGCACAAGTTAATAATATCCGCCTTGGCGACCCAGGTAAATACGAGGCTGGCCATCCTCCAGAGCCGGCAGCACTAGACTGGCTTGTTGTCTTCTTTCTCACCCATAAAATGAAGATTCTTCCATCCCCACGAGAAATTGGGAAGGTTCCTTATCCAAAACTCCATTTTCAAAGGAAAGACATTGGATTTGCCGAAGATTCATCGTTTGCTCACAAATTTTACTCTCGTTACGAGGAATCCAATGATGAAGTCCATGCTTTCAACATTTTCAAGCTGGTCCACTCCTTTTTTCACTTTTACTCAAGAGAGCTACATCTTAACGAAAAGAAGCTGGTTTTTAACACGATGGACGGGGAAATTATACTGATGAAGGAATTTGTAAAAGGCTTTAAGGCAGAAGGTGTTCCAACCCAATTAAGTTGTGATGAATGGATATTGGCGACGAAGGGACGGATTGAGGAAGAAGTACCACCAAATGTGATTCTCCTCCATCCTCTCCATTTGCGTCATGGATTCTCATTCTGTGGCAAAACCTTTGTGACTTCCGTTTGTCCAGCAATGCAAATCACAGAAAAGAAGTTGAAGCAAGCGTTGGACAATTACAAGAGTGGGGAAAGGTTCAACATGGGATCAGCCTTGAAAGTTGATTTGAATTAGCAATAGTGAAATGTTCCTTAAAACAAAAAAAATCCTTACAACATTCAAAATAAATAGTTCAATAATAATGTTTTCAATCATTATTAAATCACATGAAAAACTGCAATGAGCATATAATTATTATGAAAACAAATTGCATTAGAATGCATCTGTCAATCATCATGTTTTTCTGCATCTCTATATAGAGCTCTGATTCGATCTCTTTTTTCCTTCGTGAACATCCGAACTGAAATCATCATCATCATCACTGACAAGTGATGTTTCTGTGACAAGACTGCCATTAGTTTTTCTCTCTTACAATGAGACGTTGAACGATGAGGCGAGGAAGGAATCCCTGTCTCATCAGTTGACCTGATTATGTATCGCCATCAATCATTAACATGCATTACAAATGGGTCCTTAAAACAATATGCAATTTACCTTCCGTTCATGATGGGTAAATCGTAAATGTTCAGATCTCAAAAGTACAGAAGTTGACATCCATTCAGACTAACTATTTTTTGCCATATGTTTTATTTATTACCAAATCACCGGTCAATATATAAACTTTTAAAAAATCAACATCGCAACAAAAGTAAGTCCAAATATCGTCACAAGACATATCTTGACAAGAGTCAAAAAAATAATTATAATTGTGAATCTGATTGATCACGCCTCATCTGGTCTCTGAACAAGACAAACATCTTCATCAGACTTCCCCCCTGAGCTTACAGAAACCAGCTTGAGATTAGCGAAACTGTCCCAAACTCCATGGCGCTCCAGAAACTGCTCCACAATTACGTCCTGCCTTTTTATACCAAGAGCTGCAAATTGTTTTACAATCTTAGCCCTGTTCTTCTTGGCAGTAGTCTGGATGCTCCGTAATTCCTTGTAGAGCTCAAACTCACGTTTCTTAAGGTTGATTAATTTACGCCGAATTGTTGCGATCTCGGCTCCAAGACGAACAGCTTCAGGTTCCTCCAGGTTGATGGCATCAAGACGAATTTCGAGATCTTCTTGACGTTCCTGTAGGTTGTGGACTTCAAGACGAACTGCTGCGAGTCGATAATAGAGCTTCCTGCTCCGTTTAAACAACACTTGCTCCAATGAAGCTAGGTGGGTTTTTACAGCAGCAATTTCATCAGCAAGCTGCTCAGTTCTCACAACGCGATTTATAGTTTCAAGCTCCTTTGCTGTGGCAATGCAGTAGGATGGGAATCGTAACAAGTGAAGCGTCTCCAAATTGGTAAAGAGGGAAAAAACATCATCATCATTGCCTCGTCGCTTTGATCCTGCGTCGTGGAATAATTTATTTCCAGCGTTTTTAGCTTCGTGTTCGAGACTACACCTTGAAGCTCAACGCGAGCCTTGGGTTCATCATCCATCGGAGTTTTCCAATCCACTTCCAACTTAAGTGTCTTAATAGTATCCCGATATTTATTTATGAAACTGATCATGGCTAGGAAGTTGCTAAATTCCACTATTTGGCTGGTTACAGTGAGTTGCTCCAGTTTAGGAAGCTCACTCAAACGAAGAAAATCTTGGCTGGGATAATTTATCTTGAGCTTCTTGAGGTTTTGAAAGGCTGACTCGGAAGGCTTCTCAATAAAAAGATATTTGTCATCTGGCAAATTATAGACATACGAGAGACTTCGCTGAAGAGCTAGTAGAGGCTTCGAAGTCTCCAGGTCCAAGTTCAACAGATGCAGCATAGGAAGCAATCAACCAAATGTAAAAAATGTTGCTTTTCTGATCCACCTCCTCAGGCTCATACTTGTTGGGTTTAGCAAAATCTGAGTGTGATTTGACAACCAGGGTGGTAAGAGTTGGGAGTGGTGGCAGAGTTGGGAGACCTTGGTTTGGTTTTATTATCCGATCAAGCAATCGCACATGCTGGACTCTAAGAGTTTTTAAAGAAGTCAAAGGTCTGAGCAGATTCAGCACAGAATATACCCCAGGAAATATTAAATCCTGGACCTCCAAGGTGGTGAGGTAGCTGCCAAAGCTTGACATAAAGTCTGGTAACTCCATGCTCCGGATGTCACTGACTTTGGAAAATAGTTCTGATCAGCATCCCCATCCAAACTAAGGGCGTTGAACGGAAACGGATTGTGCTCAGGTGGAACATTGTAGGTGATTGAAAAACGTGGAGTAGATCCTGTTTTGTTGAGGTTATAGATCTTCATTCGAGGGAATACTGGTGAGTCACCACAAATAATTCTCCGTTCGAGAAAAGGTGTGATGATGTCAAACACTGGAAATCACGAGACGACAGGCTAAAAATGTTCTTTCCGTTTCAAACTCGTCGGCGATCAAAAGATTCCTCGGTGCGAAATGAACAACTGAAAAATTGCCATGTTTTTATGAGAAATCACAGTAATGTGAAATAACTGAGTGCCGCAGTATCAAATGTACATGAATTTTTTCCTTTCATGTATCATTCATGTCCTTTCATGGTAACCACATGAAAGGCAATGAGCTTACCATGCCAGCATGAATGAACATGTCTTCTTAGCCTCACATGAAAGACATGCAATCTTCAACATGCATGTACACAATCAAACTTTACTCATATTTTTACGATAAATACTTTCAAAAATGCAAGAAATGAAACGTTTTTCTAAGGTTTCCCATCAAATATAGTCAACTTCACTTAGAATGTACGTTTGACTAGTCTTTCAATTTTCAGCACAAATTTTTGCCCCATTGCATAAATTGCCGATTTATTAGAAAGTTGGATAATTTGTCATAATTCATGGACATGCATGTACATGCATGTGCCATGTAATGCATGTGCATGATAACATTGAAAATGAAATAATTTGGCTACATGAATTCATGATGACATGAAAGAAGATATTCCTTTGAAACATTAAAGGACAATGCGAAAATGCTAGCACGAAAGGACCTGAACTGGCACTAAAAATAACTAATGAAATGCTTTAATTAATCAGAAGAATATAGACTTGCTTCAGGAGGAAGACTGCCTGCATCGTCTTTTTAGGTTGCTGGAGGCCTTCTTACTCAAACTCAGTTTCTTACACCAAGCGCCAGGTCTTGACGTTTTGACCTCCATCGGCATGTTTTAATGCACCACCCAACAACAAAGTCAATTTTCAAATTCTAAAAAGAACAAAAAAATTAACACAACATTGAAAAATAACCAAACTGTCAATAAATTAAATCAAATACTTGCAAGTCACCGACAACGGTTTAATTTGACAAGCGCTATAAAAATTATTTAACGCCCAAATGATAGATACACTTGCAATGCTAATTATTTAAACCTGTAACATTGACACACAAAAAGTAGGAGATTAAAACATCGTCTTCTCTGGAGTTGTTTACTTTAGGGATGACAAGAGCAATGCATTGATGATGTGCATTTAGCTCCTTCATCTTTTTACAATGAGGCAGGCTTGAATTTTGAAGAGCCTCAGACTGTGAGTCACGCTCTATGCTCTTCAATGCCACGCTGTGAACAAAGAAGAGTAGCGTGTTTGTATTGCACGTGTTGCAATTGCAGGCTCAAATCTTTCCGAGCACATAGATTATGACCATTATTCTCTCTATATTGTATTCTGGCAGGAATACATCTGGAAATTCGAATGAAAATTGTGTCCAAGCCAAGTATTCTTTGCAGACGAAAATCAGTGAACATTCCAAACTCCAATTCAAGGGTGAGGGATCACTTTGTCAGAATTGTGAGTGGTTTGACACATTCCTGAAAAAAATTTGAAATAACATGAAAAAAGTGTCAAAATCATCTTGATAAAAATTATAAATAATGTGCGATTTTTCCATTAGAAGGCTTGTGAACTTGGAACAACTCAGACGACATCAAATGCTTCATGTTGGTGAGAGTTAAAGGAGTGTGATGTTTGTGGTTGAAAGTTGTATTCCATTCAATTCAAAACTTCTTTCTGTTTTTTAGTAGAAGGAATTGATGATTGCTTTAGTTACTGATATTCCTTAACTTATATTTCATGTTGCTAATCATTCTCATGTACGTGCATTCTATTGAACCACCAGACCAGATTTTGATGGAGTAAACGATATTCATGACAACTTTTTTCTGACACCTCGCTTTGAAAACAAGTGATTTCATCAAAAGTTGCTGTTGGCGAACACCGTAATTTATATTTATGTAAACAAAAAGGCAAACTGTTTGTTTTATGTACTCTTGCAGCATTCCAACAATGACGACCCTTTTTGCTGGAATGAGGTAAGAATGCTGTCACACTCAGCACAAAAGTCATCGTTGCTTTGTTGTAAGTGCGAGACGGCATACATCATAAAATGTATTGCACTTATGTCTGAGCCTCAAGTCAATATTCTTTCATCGTTGTTCACGATCAATAAATGCTTATGAACACAACCTTATGAAAAGTTGTTCACCCCAACACATTGTTTGCTACAACCATCATGCACACACATTATTCAAACGTGCGCTCAAAGTGACCTGCATATTTGTTGTCTTGTATTATGATCGCTTTTGCTCGAATAAGGTTAATGGTTGTTTCTGAAAATACCATTGAAATTGACCCAAATGAAAGGGTTTTTATTGCAGTTACAGTAAAGTGGATATACATAATGATTCATTGATAAACAAACCGTAGCACGGCACTTCAAAAGGACATTAAATGCATGAATGGCATTTTTTAATTTCCAGTGTTTAGCACCTACTAGAATTTGTAAACGGTTTATTGACAAGTATTACTTTTAATATTTGGGAAAATGTCTGTTGTTAATATTGTCTCTCTTGTGACGTAACATAATTTCTATTTGCGCTTCGAGTTTCAAAAAATCTTCACATTCGGTTTGTATGCAGATAAACTTATCTAAATATTAGACAATAAAATAGATGAAAGTATGCTATTGAATTAATGTTTGTATTTTCTATGTTTCCGCGTTTGCATTTTATGTAAAACTTTATGTAATTATAAACGCCGTTAATATTAACTGTTACGCATTGCACAATATGAAATTCTCTCAACTTTTCCAAAATTCGTCTGTAATATGTACAGGCCTTTTGATTATTTTATTAATTATTTTAAGGTTCTTGGATTCCTACAAATACTAAATATATTAAGAATATTTCAAATCAAGAAAGCTATTAATTATAGTTCCTGATGGATTTCAAAGCATTGCGTAAAAATGTTTTAGCGGATGTTTGAATTTTTGCGGTTACAAACTCTGACAACAAATTTAGATCATAAATAAGTAAAATAAACTCACTTATATTAACACTTAAATGTAATAAGCATTAAATAGTGTAATATAAATAAACATATAACTATGCACGCTAAACAAATAATATTGCATAAAATTTAACAGATGTAAACATTCTGCATCTAATTTTGTGGGCAGTCTCTCTTCTAATGGCTTTTCATATGGAGTTTAACTGTTCAGATCTAGCAAACTCTCTCTGACTCGACACTGAAAGGGTTTGATGCAATATGTTATTTTTATGAACGTTCCAGGTTGATCTGAAGAAAAATTTCCATTTACAGCCTTCCCAATCGATTTAAAGCGCCTCTCGCCTGCCGCTCTTGTGTTGATACAAATCTGCCATTGTCGTAAAACGCTTTCCACATCCTTAAAGCCACATTGGTATGGCATTCCGAAATAAAATATAATTAATTCTAATATAATAATGTTGCAGTTCCAAGGAATCCCTCTGAATGGAATACCAATGTGGCTTTGAAGGATGTGGAAAGCGTTTTACGACAATGCAGAATTGTATCAACACAAGAGGCGGCATGGCGAGAGGCGCTTTAAATGCGATTGGGAAGGCTGTAAATGGAATTTTTCTTCAGATCAACCCTGGAACGTCATAAAAATACACATATTGGCATCAAACCCTTTCAGTGTCGAGTCTGTCAGAGAGAGTTTGCTAGATCTGACAGTGTAAACTCCATATGAAAAGCCATTAGAAGAGCAGACTGCCACAAAAAATTAGATGCAGAATGTTTACATCTGTATAAATTTTATGGCAATTATATTTGTTAGCGTGCATATGTTATACTGTTTATTTATATTTACATTATTATGCTTACTTACATTTAAGTGTTAATATTAAGTGAGTTTATTTTACTTATTTATGATCTAAAATTTTGTTGTCAGAGTTTGTAACCGCAAAAATTCAAACATCGGCTTAAAACATTTTTTACGCAATGCTTTGAAATCCGATCAGGAACTATAATTAAATATTGCTTCTTGATTTGAAATATTCTTAATATATTTTTAGTTGATTTGTAGGACATCCCAAGAACCTAAAATAATTAATAAAAACTAATCAAAAGGCCATGTACATATTACAGACCGAATTTTAAGGAAAGTTGAGAGATTTCATATTGTGCAATGCGTAACAGTTAATATTAACGGCGTTTTATAATTACATAAAGTTTTACATAAAATGAAACGCGAGAACATAGAAACCATACAAAACATTAATTCCAATAGCATACTTTCAAATCTATTTTATTGGTCTAATAATTTAGATAAGTTTATCTGCATACAAACCGAATGTGAAGGATTTTTTGAAACTCCGAAGCGCAAATAGAAATTATGTTACGTCACAAAGAGAGACCAATAACAACAGACAATTTCCCAAATATTAAAAGTAATACTTGTCATAAACCCGTTTACAAAATTCTAGTAGGTGGTAACACACTGGAAATTAAAAAATGGCCATTCATGCATTTAATGTCCTTTTGAAGAGTGCCGTGCTACGTTTGTTTATCAATGAAATCATTATGATATCCAACTTTACTGTAACTGCAATAAAACAACTTTCTTTGGGCAATTTCAATGGGTCATTTTTCAGAAACAACCATTCAACCTTATTCGAGCAAGAAGGGATCATAATACAAGACAACAAATATGCAGGTCACTTTGAGCGCACGTTTGAGATAATGTGTGTGCATGCATGGTGTTGTAGAACAAAGATGTGTGGGGTTGAACAACCTTTTCCATAAGGGTTGTGGTTCATAGCATTGTATTTATCGTGAACAACGATGAAAGAGATATTGACTTGAGGCTCAGACATAAAGTGCAATACATTTTGTATTGATGGTGCCGTCTCGCACTTACAACAAAGCAACGATGAGACTTTTGAGTGCTGAGTGCTGACAGCATTCTTCCTCATTCCAGCAAAGGGTCGTCATTGTTGGAATGCTGCAAGAGTCACAATAAACAAACAGTTTGCCTTTTTGTTTACATAAATATAAATGTACGGGTGTTCGCAACAGCAACTTTGATGAAATCAACTTGTTTTCAAAGGAGCGTGTGCAGAAAAAGTGTGTTCATGAATATCGTTTACTCCATCAAAATCTGGTCTGTGTGGTTCAATAGAATGCACGTATGAGAGATAGCTACATGAAATCATAAGTTAAGGAATATCAGTAACTAAAGCAATTCATCAATTCCTCTACTAAAAAAAGAAAAGAAGTTTTGAATATGACAATTGGAATAAGGATACAACTTTCACCACAAACATCACACTCCTTCTAACACTCATCAACATGAAGCATTTGATGTCGTCTGAGTTGTTCCAAGTTTACAAATCTTGCTCATGGAAAAATTCACATTATTTATAATTTTCATCAAGATGATTTTGACACTTTTTTTTCCTGTTCTTCATATTTTTAGGAATGTCAAACCACTCACAATTCTGACAAGGTGATCCGTCACCCTCTAATTGGTGTTTGGAATGTTCACTGATTTCTCGTCTGCAAAATGCTTGGCTGAACGCCATTTGCATTCGAATTTCCGAATTTATTCAAGCCTGAATCCAATATAGTGAGAATAAGATTAGCATTAACCACACACAATGAGTTTCAGCTTCGTTTTGGTTTCACTTTTAATCTATTTTTCGAATGCTATTATCCTATGTGCTCGAAAGATCTGAACCCGCCATTGCACAGGGTGGAAATGTGAAATTTGATATTATTGTCGGGTTCATGCAGCTGAAAGTGATTCCGTACTGCTTGATTATTCTCAACCCTTTTCATTATGCTAAACAATTGCATTCGTAATATGTTGTAATTTATGCTTGTAAACTTGAAATAATCTGCGTTTTTTTTTGCCCTTAAAATTATTATTGTGTCTTTTGTTCTGGACAACACCACGTCAAGGTGTTTGCCCTGCTTCAGCAAGTTGTTCAGAATGAAGTTGAGCTGTTTTACTGTTTTGTTTTAGTTTCCTTCCGATCTGCATGGTAGTTCCATTGTCATCAATCAAGAGCAGTTTGCTTAGTTTCTTCAGAATCTGAAGTCAATTACACAGGTCAAATTATTTATGATAAATAAATCCCAAATATGGTTGGGTTTCGTGAAAAAATACAAGGGTTTTGTTCTGACATTTTGGTTGATTTGATGACAGTCCTGGAGTCTTCTTGAGCGATTTGCACACTTACGGGGTGAAATTCAGGGCTGGATTCATACGTAACGTAAATTATGTAAAACTGCACCTAACCATAGAACCATCTGTTGATGGAGTATGGATAGGATGCAAATCGGGATTTGGCACTTTGCAGGACACCAACAACATTTAACTTGTATTTCACATTCACCCTTTTTGTCAGTTTTTAACAAAATTTCATCATTGTCTTCCTTCTTGTTTTACGAGGGTGACATATGGATGATTGCTTGTCACCTTTTGCATTTTTATCTTAATTGTTTCGACTCAATAACTAATTGAAACTCACTGTTGTGCAAGTTACTCCCGGCCCAGAAGTTAGTTGCTCTAAAACCAAGCCTGAATGATGCATGATGCTATTTCCAACGTTCACAGCGAAGAATATTTGATCATAATTATTTTTATGCACATCAGAAATAATGTCTAACAACACGATTTTACAGAACAACATAACAGCAGTTTGTTCTTTAGCTTTTTTATTTGAAAATAAAGCTTTATTAAGCTTATGCAAACACGCAGCTCTTCTTTGTTTATAGCGTAGCATTGAAGACCATAGAGCGTGAGCTCACAGTCTGAGAGGAGCTCAAAATTGAAGCCTGCTCATGTAAAACAGATGAAGGAGCTAAGCACATCATCACTGCGTTGCTCTTTTATTCCTAAAGTAAACAACTCCAGAGAAGACGATGTTTTTATCTCCTACATTTTTGTGTCAAAGTTAAAGGGTAAATAATTGGCATTGCCAGTGTTCTATCATTTGGGTTAAATAAGTTTTTATAGCGCTGTCAAATAAAACGTTGTCGGTGAGTTGCAAGCATTGATTTAAATTATTGACATTTTTGGTTATTTTTTAAATGTTGTGTTAATTTGCATTGCATTTAAGATTTGGAAATTGACTTTGTTTTTGGGTAGTGCATTAAACATGCCGAGGAGATCAAAACGTCAAGCTCCAGCTGCCAGTGGGAAGAAACTGGAGTTGAGTAAGAAGGAGGACATTCCGCAACCTAAAAAGACGATGGCAGATCTTCCTCCTGAAGCAAGTCTATATTCTTCTGATTAATTAAAGCATATCATTACTTATCTTAACACTACAGTGATTGTAATCATAATAACAATGGGAATTTTCAGGTTGTGACCATCATTTGGATCACCTGACGAGGATTGAAACGAGGAGAACATTTTGCCTGTCGTCTCGTGAATTCCCAGTGGTTTGACATCATCGACCTTTTCGAACGGAGAATTATTTGTTGACTTACCAGTATTCCCTCGACTGAAGATCTGTAGCCTCAACAAAGACAGGATCTACTCCACGTTTTTCAATCACCTACAATGTTCCCACCTGAGCACAATCCGTTTCCGTTCAACGCCCTTAGTTTGGATGGGATGCTGATCAGAACTATTTCCAAAGTCAGTTGCAGACATCCGAGCATGGAGTTACCAGACTTTATGTCAACTTTGGCAGCTACCACCACCATAGAGTAACGTGAAAAATTCTATAAACAAGAGTATGGAGGTACTTCAATTTCCCTTCGGCGAGACGTGGCGATCAGCCAATCAGGAGCTGCATCTCTGCAGCCAGTAGCTTGATTGGCTGGTTGGCGTCACTGCCGTGGTTGCTGATCGCTGATTACGTCAGGTCGAATTTTTACATTACTTCATAACTC